>JAJOZX010000257.1:182500-272500 GCA_023014485.1 Bathynomus jamesi | reverse complement strand
TCGTTTACCTAACCTAAGAGGCCTCTAAGGGGTTTTCCCAAAGGGCCAGAAAGAGAAGGACCAGAGGTCCTTGCTCGGCTGGGAGCCGAGCTTGAATGACTCCGTCAGTCGTCTCTCGGTCTTTTATAAACCTCTATTCTGGCTGAGTTGCCAGATAGCGCCATGTATTCAGTTGCTGAGTTGCCAGATCACGCCGTGTATTCAGTTGCTGAGTTGCCAGATCGCACCATGTATGCAGTTGCTGAGTTGCCAGATCACGCCATGTATTCAGGTGCTGAGTTGCCAGATCGCACCATGTGTTCCAGATAGCGCATGTATTCCAGATAGCAAAAACCATATATTAATCATCCATTTAAATAGTGTACCACAATGTATGACGGTAGATGAATCCAATTAAATTCTGTTTATTAAATAAATAATTTTTACACACTTAATTTTTATTATAAATATTTGAACAACGAAACGATATGAAAATTTACGAAACAATTCATTTAAAAGTTGAAATTATCCAAAACACAATCCGCTATAACGGGGTCGGACGACATGAGAGATCTTCCTTCCAGACCGCTCTTGATGTATATATTATATATATATATATATATATATATATATAATAAACGAATAAACAACTCGTGCACACACACACACACACACACACACACACACACACACACACACACGAAAAGGCAGAAACTAGGTCATTTCGAATCGTGTCCCTAGAGACCTTTTCGGCCGATGGTTAATCCTTCGTCCAAGATATTCGAGCAAAAAACACCTTTCACATCAATTCTTATTATCATTATTATTATTATTATTTCTCCAATGAAAATATTTTATATTTACGCGTAACTTAGACCCACAGTTTAACGTTGAAACCGAATGCTCTTTCCTCTCCTCCTTTCTCTCCTCCTTTCTCTCCTTTCTCTTGGGGGATAACGCCGCCTCCAAGTATGCTAAACGTATATTATAAGAAATTAATAGTTATATTTTTAAGTCCGAAATTCTCGAATTTAAAGGCACTCTTTTTATATTTTCCATTCACCGAAGCATGGTCCTGCATGCCGATTAATATCCTTTTAGGAAGATTTCCCATATGTGTGTCTATTTTGTTTTGGTAAGCCTTTCAAAAACAAAAAAAATACGCGCTTTTTACCTTAAAGTGTCGATGACGGGATGAAATAAAAGGTAGGACGCGAGCCTACATTTCTCAAATTAGCTCAGACGAAACACACACAAATCTTTCAACCCTTATATATATATATATATATATATATATAATATATAATATAAATGAACTTTCACCGAATTAAAACAAATCACTAATCAGTTAAAAGAATTCGCTCTATTATCATATTCACAAATCTACACACACACACACACGAGGAAAGGGTTTCCGACAATCTGGGTCAATTCGAAGAACACCTGTTTCTTCCAGACCGCTCCTGATAAATCTCTCTACATTCGTCAAAAAAATTAGCTCAGACGAAATACATACAATTCTTTCACCTTACCATATATATATATATATATATATATATATATATATATATATATATATATAGAAAGAGCCATATTAGCTGTTCTAGCCCTCCGTTCATTTGACTTTTAAATCTATTAAACCATTCTTAAAATTAAATGCTTTACTCCATTTATAATGAAAAGGTACGACTTGGGATGTCATTCGGCTACTGAGAGTTATTAGCAATCAAGTTCAGTAAAGATTGCCGCGGCTAATATGTATCATATTTCTGAGAAAGTCGAAAACCATACCCATATTATGTTATAGCAGTCAGGGTGAGTCTTCTGCCACGTCAGGCGTACGCTAGGTTAGGCGGTAGAGCAAATTCCCCATGTCATCAACTTTCGGGCAGTCAGGGATCATTGGGCGTGATTTCCGA
Source organism: Bathynomus jamesi (assembly GCA_023014485.1). Taxonomy (NCBI): domain Eukaryota; kingdom Metazoa; phylum Arthropoda; class Malacostraca; order Isopoda; family Cirolanidae; genus Bathynomus; species Bathynomus jamesi. The sequence continues at coordinate 270,602 of JAJOZX010000257.1, read as the reverse complement.
CTTTTCCAAAAAATATGTGGCCGTAAAATTACCTACTGCACTTACCCCTACCATACCTCTTTGTTTAGGAGTGTATCGTACTTACAGATGTCATGCAGGGAAGGCATTTTCTGATTTACATCATTGGTAAACTTAGTCTTTTGTATGTTAACAATTTTTAGAAAACGTTTTGTATATTCCCTTACACAAAAGGTCTTCCTTCGGATCTTTTCCGTTTGGGGGCTAGCAGCGAATTTTAAGGAAAATCGGTATATATATATGGCGTGATGTAGTATCTCGTTTCGTCGAACTAAAACCAAAACACTCGATCGTGTTCGCAAATCCACACACACACACACACACGCCTGTATATATTATGAAAATCAGGAAAAATACCAAATGTATATTAATTCAAATGATGCTAAACGTATATTATAAGAAATTAATTACTATTTTCTCCTTTTAAGAGAATCATTTATTCTAAGAAATTAATTACTCAATATAAGGAATTAATCATTAAACGCGCGCGTAGCACACGTGTTTGTCGAGACCTTTTGAAAGGGGGCTAGCGGCTGCGAAGGAATTTTGGTACGAATATATGGAAGGGCTGTAGTATCTCGTTTCGCCGAAATAAAATCAAAACAATCGATCGTATTCGCAAATCTACACACACACACACACACACACACACACACACATCCCGGAAACCAATGCATTTTTTCATCTCTCCGTGGAGCAGAACGAATCACACGTGCTCGCCCGCTTTTCACCTTAAAGTGAATTAAAGCAATTTTACGAAAAAGAATAGGAATTTCAGAATTAAGTTAACATTTATACATAAATACAAGGTTAGAAGCTTTATCAACTCCTAATTTATTTCTCAATGATAACCTATATTTTTAATATAATTAATTAATTTTCTTTTTATCATAACTCAGCCGAGCAACGATGTTAAGCAACGTTGGAATCCAAAGGATACTTCCCTTACACTTTCCTCACCAGCGAGACTTTAAACTACGTAGGCCCACCACCCCCCAAACATTGTTTTGACTGTATGGATGAACGTGAAGACTTTGATCGATACTACAACAGTTTTAATGAAAGTAACCCTTATAATATAGCTGATGAATGTGAGCGTTATTGCGTGAATGATGTGCGCGTGCTTAGAGTATGTTTCCATGCCTTTAGAAGAATGTACATAACCCGTTTCAAATGCGATCCACTGCAAATCGCATTCAGAATTTTTCTATCACCCATAGTTTTCGAGAAAATAATATTTCCATTTACTCAGAGTTTCCCGCAGATCTTATATAAACTCCTCCTAAATACCAGTAAAACAAATTTCATGATTTTACTAATAAAATAAATGTATATCTTGATAAATTTAATGTTAATGAAGTCGCCATAAAGTAAACATTTAATTTGGACCATTTCTCTCTTTGTGCATATATATTATTAAAAATGTTAATTGTTCTAAGACTATTTATAAAAGAAAATGGGATTTTGGCAGAACTTGCATAATTATGTATTCTACAACTTGCTTATTGTAATTTTAAATATGTTATGAACGTTATACGCGTCACTATTAAATGTCATTTATATTTTTTTTACTGTCCAAACGTATTTGGTTTTAGAATTTATAAATCTTAAAAAGATGTAGGAAAACAAGAAACACAAAGGAGAAAATGAATTCCTAACTGATGCATTTACATGCTCAAATATATGTAATAATAATAATTTTTTTACTGTCCAAACGTATTTGGTTTTAGAATTTATAAATCTTAAAAAGATGTAGGAAAACAAGAAACACAAAGGAGAAAATGAATTCCTAACTGATGCATTTACATGCTCAAATATATGTAATAATAATAATAATAATAATATCGCTAACAATAGACATATATACTATTCAAGTACTGTCATCAAATGAATTAGCCACAGCCTACTAAGGGCCTACCTACCAAAGCCCCACCAAAGGCGTCTCACAAAGTGTGTGGAACTACATTTGCATGCAAGTTAGAGGTCTTAGTGACAGAATGGGTTATCTCAAAGTCTAGCATCAGCTAAAAGGCAATTTTCTACAAATGTTTCTACATGTTTAATATATATACTGTATTTAGTTTGTTGTCAGGAAAGGAACCCAAAATGCTTGTAATATAAGTTACTCATTACTATTGCTTCAGTTATATAGGCTACTATGGTGATAATAAATATCTGTATTCTTGCAAGATTTTTTATTATTATTAAAAAATGTAGCTCATGACATGGATTGGCTCGAGATCATATAGTTTTGGCTATTCAAAGAAAAGTACTTTGTGAAAAATTCTGAATTTTTTCAAAATTTTGAAATGTTTTAATTTCTTTTTACAACATTGAATTGTAATTTTACTTCCATTTTATTACTTGGTAAGTTAATTCACAAATGTTAAATTATCTAAATAAGTTTTACTCATAAAAAAGACATAATATATACCTAGATTATTACTACATTTGCAGTTAACACAACAGATGGACCAGCTTGTAGGCTCAATACTTGATCTACCTAAGTAAATCATGTAGAACCGTGTTCTACTGCTCTTTAAGCACTTCCTAGTAATTTAAATTATGCAGTTAGTACAGATAAACTAGCAGTAACCACCATTTTCAGTACAAAACCTTAAATTTAAGTAGCGTATTACTTCCCTTAATACAAGTGTACAGTACTTAGCTATATACAATAATGAATTCCTGAGTTTTTAAGTATGTGAATTATTGGCTATAAGTTCATATTCTTTTTTAATATGTGTTTTTATGTAAATTCGTATGTAAACTTATATACAGCTAATAACTTATGTTTAGACACTGACTCAGGCAATTATTATTGTACTCAGGCTTTAAGTCTGATTGTCTTCAACACTCCATGGCCTCACAGCCATAAATTGACAATTTATTATTCAGCTTGATACAGGTCTGTAGTTACTTAGGCTTTTTTTTAAATACTCCTCAATTTTAGATAAACAATCATTTGATAACTTGTACTGTCTCCCCATTTTCTCAGCAACTGTAGGTGGTTCAATTGAACACAAAACATGTTGGAATGGAATCCAGCAAACGTCCTCTTGTTCAGGCCATTTAAAAGGATTCTTTTTCATGAAATTTACTAATAGATCCTTCTCAGTATCACACACTTAAACTATGTTTCCAACAAACCAGTCACCTTCATAGAAACAGGCCACATATGTACCAGGTTTATATTGGTAAGCCACATTTTCTTGTGTAACATTGAGGAAGGAAAGTTGTACGTTAAAGAAATTTTCATCACTAGAAATTTTGTACAGTTTAATGCCTGTTGATGAAGGTCTAAATCAGTGATATGAACGGGTTCCTGGGATTGTCTTAATTAAGGAATACCTTTTTTCTAACTCAAATAAATTAGCATTTTTCCTCAATTTTAGCTGAATCAATGTACAGAAATTGTATACCATTAATATTAGATTTGCACCAATCGAACATCTCTTTTGCATTGGTGATGTGACCTTTACTTGACCAAGACCAAAAATTAATTACTTTAGATGTCACAAATACAATTTTAAGGTATGTATATAGTATAAGGGTTTTATCAGCTATCATGTATTTGTTTTGAAGTTGTAGCAAAGTTTGTTTTAACCCAGCTATTTTTATTTTTCTTGCTCTACTTTGTCCCACAACAACAACCTTAAGGGTTTCAAATGTTCAATCAAGAGTTAAAGTTACATTTGCAGTTTTAAAACAGGTTTGTAATGGGCTTTTATTGATAAATGATGAAATAGAGAAATCTTCATTTCCTTGTTGGTTCCTTATTCTTTACACTCAAGGCCTATCCTAACTAAAAACATTGTAAATTTTTAATTCAACCTGCGTCATAGGTTGAATAAAAAAAAATTTATTACAGTAATTTAACTTGCTCAACATCATAAAATTAAACTCAGAACTTTAACACTAACAACAATTATGGAAGATTTCAACAAAAGGGCAAAACCCAGACTAAAAAGCAAAAACACAGACCTTGGGGACTATGGCACCATCTCAAAACTACAAAATATGATTTTGATACAACATTAAATTCGGTTAATATTCGTCTTTTAACCCTCTCACGCGCGGCTAAATCAGTACAATATATTGAATTGCCATTGAAAACTAAGAAAATATATATCTTATGTTGTGCAAATTTGTTGAAATGTACTTTTTTTAATAAAATATATTTCCTGTTTTGGCTATAATGTACTTTTTTCATAAAATATTTTTCCTGGTTGGGCTATTTTTCACTACTCTGCGATTTAATTAGCTGGTTGGGTTTTGTTCTGGCTATTTTTTCAAATTGGATTCAGTTTAGTGGTGTTTGTGATAGAATTATGACGTGCCACTCGTGTGATTTTGACCTGAGTCGTCATGTGTCCTAGATGAAGACAAAGGATTGGATGTTTTTATCAATTACGGCGTTATTCTCTCATCCTTAACTTGTCCGAAATGTGACAGTGAGTGCCTAACACGAAAAGATCAGAAGATATTTAGGTGAAATAACCAATATCAGCCTGTTAGGTTAATTGAATGTACGGCTAGGTTAATTGAATGCCTGGTTAGGTCAACTATACACCCTTGATGAGCCAATAAAACATGTTTAGGACCTACATTTCTAAGTTTAAACGTTATAACTGAATGCTCAGAGTGTGAAAAAGTAATATATATATATATATATATATATATATATATATGCACTAAAATCACAAAATAACACGTGACCTTATTAATAAGCAAACAACCACAGGGAAAAGGAAACACAAAGTCCGAGCGCTTTCGTGATATATTCACATTATCAAGGAGGAACAGAAAATAGACGGAGATTACAAAGTAAATGAGTTAAATAGACAAACAAAAAATTCACAATCGGCACCTCAAATTAAAGGCCTTAAAGCCCTCTAAAGATTTTTTCAATTGATAACATAATCTGTAGGCAGCTAAATTACTAAATATAAAAAAGAAGTATACTGTATAGATGAAATTAGACAAAAAACCAATACAGAGAACAAAAATTATTATAATGGTTATTAACACTAATATTTAATTAAAACAAGCAATTAATTGGCAAGAATTTAATGAAAAACAAATAGATAACGTAGATAACAAATAGATAACATAATCTGTAGGCTGCTAAATTACTATACAAATGAAATTAGACAAAACACCAGTACAGAAAACAAAAATTATTATAATGGTTATTAACACTAATATTTAATTGAAGTAGGAAATTAAGAGGCCCGAAATTAATGAAAACAAAGGGAAAGTTGCCATCGTCTTACAGATTATTACAAAATTTCTACAAACAGTCTGGAAAAAAATTGTTTTCCCAAAAGCAACCCAGTTCAAAAGTCCAATAAACCCCCCAGCAACCAAAGATTATACACGAAAGAAATATTACAATTAAAATAGACACATAAGAATGTTAACAGTTCTTACAATAATATTTATTTATTTAACCAGGGCAAACCATTATGGGGCAAGAATGCAGTTAAGAAAACAGTAGGCCCTTCGCCAGCTTTCTGACAATGCACGAATCTAATTTGTACAACCCAAGGCTAATATTAAGGACCAAATCCGCATTATTCTTGATCACACTTGATTCCAATATATTTCTGCTAACAATAGATTTACTAAACCTTAATTTGGAAGCATTTTTCCAATCAATGGGATGATTAGTATCTCTTACGTGAATGAAAATGGCGTTAGATTCCTGGCCACTTCTTATACTGTATTGATGCTGTTTAATACGTAACACAAGGGTCTTACCAGTTTGGCCAATGTAAAATTTATTACATATTGTGCAAGGGATTTTATATACACAACCATGTTCACTTAAAGGGGAGTTCTTAATCAATGAATTCTTAATTACATCTAAATTTTTGAACGCAATATTTACGTTATCTGATAGACAAGATCAAACAAACGACAAGTTATTGTAGGATAGATTAAGTTAGGTTAGGTTAAGCCACGTTAAGTTAGTTTTTTAGTGTTAATTGTTTGTTCTTGGCGTGATTGGTAAGAGTGTTTACTCTGCAACCATGTGACGCGGATTCAGATCTCACTACTTCCTATTTTCCCAATTTGTTGCTTTTTCACTTTCTATTTTCTCTCGTATAAAAAAATCGGATATTTTCCTTTATAGCACCCCTAATTTCTGTACGCCTTTGACGATTGGTTAGGTTAAGTCGTGAAATTTTCGTTAGTTTCAACGAAAATATAACAATGGGGGTACAAAAAAGAACACGGTAAAACAGTAATAAAAATAGCACCCCCATTGTTATATTTTCGTTAAAACTAACAAAAGTATCACAACTTAACCTAACTAATCGTTAAGGCGTACAGGAATTGGGAGTGCTATAAAGGAAAAGATCCAAAAAATCTAATTCCTATATTTTGCTTGAGGAAATAAAAGTGTCAATATAGGTTTTTGATCCAACACTACTTTAATAAAAACTAAAACCGTTTTAAAATTCTCTTTATGTTCAACATTTTTGCCTCTTAAAGTAATCTTTTAAGAATTTTACCATATAAGGGGAAAAATGAAAAAATTATACTTCCTATAGAAAATTTGAATGAAACGACATGATTTCGACTATCCTCTAAAATTTATAGGATATCCAAAAGGACTGAATGATTGGTGGTCAGCATTTTATAACTAAGAGGGAAAAACTCTTGAGGTGACGTCGAATTAGTTCATCGCATCTCCTTTTACGTAGTAGACACTTTCTTACTTCTATATAAGTTCTTTAACTCTATGAAGATTTCATGGCGAGATTGGGTGGAGCAGCGGGGTTTCCCAACCGGGGTCTCGTACGTGCTTCCTAAAAGTTTCATGAAAATCACAAAAATAAGTAAATGAAACTTTAAAAGTTACTGAACATATGAAAATTGCGAATGAAACAAAACATTTGCCATTTATTACGTCCATAGGGAAGTAGTATAGGCTCAGTTTGGAGTTACGTGGGGTTGGTGGGGTGTGGGTGTTAGATGTTGAACACTAGGAAACGAAACTCCTCTGTGGTGCCGCGAAAGAGGAACAGATGGTATTAGGGTCTTTTGATCCACCACAAAAGGTTGGGAATCACGGTATTGGACATTGGAGTAAAGCTGCGAAGGCCATATAGGGTTCGGCTCCGACCGCCAAAGCAGTAGGAGGTTTGGCTGGAGACTAACTATGTGACTGTTCGGGTTCAGTTCATGCTCACCTCCCTTCGTTTGGGGAAGTAGGGGTTCCGGAAGCTACTTTTGACCTTTATTTAACTATAGTTGAAAAAGTTAATTTTTGAAGTGGGAACATTCAGAATTATTATTTTGGGTATTTACTGTGGATTAAGCCAGCGTCCGTAACTCAGTGGGTAACACGGTTTACCCGTTAGCGAAATGAAGACACCGAGGTCTGGGGTTCGACTCCCGATGATGCTAGCTAATAATACATCAGGAGTTAACACAATGGGCCGCATTAGTTGGCCTGAGCGCTGTGCCAATTTGTGGCCCTCCTCACTGAGTTTTAATGCTGCAGATTAAACGCCATTTTCTTAAGACAAATTCCTGTATGATGGCTTAATAAAGTGTTTGGAGCAAAATTACTCGAAATTTTTAATCTCTTACATTTTGAAGTAAATTAGAATTTCCCCGACGAGAGATATGTATGGTGATATGTATAGTGATATGTATGGCAATTTTGAATTAGCAATCTGAATAACACAAATCTTGATATCGACATCATTTCAGGATCGAAACTGTGTCCTGATGTAAAAAAATTATTCGGTAAATACAAAACAACGGTATATCCCCATGTTATATATATTTATATATATATATATATATATATATTACTTTCATTGACTTAAGTCTCGTAAAACATGATACCCTATTGGCCCGAATATAAGACGAGGTTTTTGTTCAATACCACCACCTTTAAAACTGCAACTCGTTTTATATTTGCGGACAATCATTAATGAATGCGCACTCTCAAAGAAAAGCATTTCGTGGGCTGAAGCGTGGCAAGTTTCAAGATATAAAGAAAAGTGTTGTTGACTTTATAAAAAAAAGGAATGAAGGGATGCCCATTACGTGAGAAATGAATTTATAAAAAGCAAAGGGAAGTCGCTGAAGAGATACAGGCGCCGAATTAAAATTTTGTATTTTTGTATCATTTTCTGTGAAAAAACGTTAGATTTGGCAAGTTTTTGTTTACTTTTTGTACAAATTGTTTTATATATAAAATGTAAAATTCGCTTAAACATCAGATACCAAAGCTTTTCCGCGTACCCATGCATGCTTTTGACCATGCGTTATTGGCCATACATACGCATTTTGGCCATGTTTCCGAAATGATACTCTTACAGATTCATGCTTCCAATCATTCTCTCCGGCCATCATTCACTAATATAAAACAAAAGAATGAGTTATCAAATAAATTACATTTGGCAAATCGCTTATCAGGCGAAGTCTGGGTAATAATTCTTTCCTATTTCAGATTATTTCAATGAATGAAATGATGCCGACATTCCCTCTTCATTTTAACGAATTAGTGCCTGGCATCTGTTACAAAACGGTTATGTATGTATATATATACACACTGCATAATGTGCTTCGGTGATGTAGTGGTTAGCACCGCTGACTACGAATCCATCGGCCCCGGGTTCGATTCCTGGTGACGGCACCACAATAAAAATTGGTTGGTGGAAAAATGGGTACCCTGGGTAGTAAGGTGGGTCGAATTCGTACCTATAGGAGTTGCTTTTTCGAATTAAGATTAGCCTGGTGTCGCAAAAGTTGTGTATGGATATGGTAAAGACGCACAAAAAAGATTAACTTCCTACGTACTTATCTTCCACGGCCCCAAGCGAGCTAAATTGAGAAAATTCCTTATTTTTGGCTATTTTCATCCAAAAAAATAAATTTTGGAATTTTGATTAGCCTGTTGTCGTAAACTTTGCATACTAATGAGGAAAACACTGTAAAAATATTACTGGCATCAGAAAATATCTACCACTGTCCCAGGCGAATGAAAAATTGGGCAATTTCCTATTTTTTAGCTATTTTCGTCAAAAGATGAATTTTAGAATATTGATTGGCCTCTTGTTGTAAAAGTTGCGTATTGATGAGTAAAACATTGTTTGAAAATCTTGGTGGCATCAGACAATATCTTCCACATCCCAAAGCTAGTGAAAATTAGTAAATGCCTTTCACTATTTCTAGCTATTTTCGTTCAGTCTATCTGTATTTGAAGTTATTTTACGAGCATTTTCCTACTGACATGTAATAACCATACCCATTATTTCACACCAACAAGTTGTGGCAAAAACCAAAGTTTATCATGCTAAATATCGGAACATTTTGAAACCCTACAAGCTGCGAAAAGATAATGATTCTTATAAATTGAGGGTAACCAATTTCAGAAAAGAAGCTTCAAAGCTATTTGACATTACCGCTTGCAAATGTAGTATAGTTTGTAACTGTCCAAGAGAGCGTAAGGTGCGTAAAGAAGAGATCGAATTCCTGAATGATCAGCGAAGTGCAAGAAAAATGATCATAGGAAGTGTTGATCAAAAGAAGACAACAAATGAGAAAGAGCTTGAAACGAAAAGAAGAATTTCAAGAAAGAATGTCAAAAGCTACCCGAACAGCGGTTGCTACAGCAAATATTCAGATGACCTCGCCTTCAAATACTGATTCAGATGCAAGTGAAGCTTTTCCCCAACAAAAACGTTTATATCTATACTATGAAGTCCAAATGAGCCTTGAAACTCCCCAGCCAGCAACTTCAGGATACTGTCCCAGAGTTAAACTCTGAACACTAGCTAGAGAGGCCGATCGGCATAACATATCAGATAGAAGTGTTGCAGCAATAGCTTCAGCGGTTCTACAGGATGTTCGCATTATTTCTGAGACTGATAGAACAATGATTATTCATAAAAATAAGATAAAGCTAGAAAGAAAGAAGAAGAGAGAGCAAGCGCCAAGTTTCGGCAATACAAATGCCATCCGAGGACTGTACTTTGATGGAAGAAAGGACACAACCAAGTCCAATTTGAAAAAGGAAACAAGTACTATGTGGAAAATATCACCGAAGAACATGTATCTCTCATCTTAGAACCAAGATCGGAATACCCTGCTCATATTACTGTTTCATCAGGAACAGCACGTCCAATAGAAGCCGGCATCATAGAGTGCCTACAAGAGAAAGATTTTCCAATGGATTTTATTGCAGCAATAGGATGCAATGGTACTAATGTCAATACCGGTTTCAAAGGTGGAGTGATTCGCTTGCTTGAACTGCTCTTAGGCCGGCTTCTACAGTGAATTATTTGCTTATTGCATACTAATGAGTTACTATTACGACATCTACTACAAATTGATGGTGTGACACATGGTCCAAACGCTTTTTCTGGTCCCATTGGCAAAGCACTGGCTAAATGCGAACTTAATCCTATTTCACAATTTGAGTCTAGTGAAGTTCAAGAGCCTTTGCCAATAATCGACAATATAAAAGCTTTGAGCAAGGACCAAGCAGTATCCTCAGGAGAGTGCCCAATAGATCTGGCACAACGTAATCCCTGATTACGTAAACCGAATTCTTAGATCATATGTGAGTACAAGTAATCCTTCAGATGAACTATGCGTAAGAGATTACGCACCGGTGTGGTTTAACATCAAGATTTCTCCATGGTACTATAATAAAACACGATACTTACTCCAATTGGTAAAAAGCTCTCGCTACATGCGGGTAAAGGAGGAACAGATTGTATATGATGCCATTGGCCGAAACAGTTACTTTGCACATCTTGAAAATATATTGCTTGCTATGTTAACAGATGTACGAAGTCGCATTCGAGAACTTACGTTAAGAAGAATCCTAGTAGCACGTTTACACCAGAAAGAAGGGAACCTACCTACAATCAGGCAATTCAGGATTCCACTCATCAACTATGATGCCATCGACTATACTGATCTCATAGATTGGCAGGCAATTGAGATAACAGAACCTCAACTTACAAAAAATGGGATGATAACGAGGTCCAGTCTTACATCAAGAACGTAGCAACACTCCTCTCCACGTTTGAAATGGGGGAAATGCCGTGCAGGGGGGGCGTACCTAAAGTATTTGGCACCCGGGGCGGATCCTTCCTTTGGCACCCCCCATAAATAATTTTAAAATTTAAACACACAGAAAAATATATTATGTTTGCAAGTAGATTTTTAAACAGTACAGTACTGTCATAAGCAAATTGGAAATAAGAAAAATGCAGGACATTAAAAATTCGGTAAACAGGTAATACTGCATTTTATTTTATACAAAAAACACAGGAAATCCAGTCTCAACGCTCAGCCTATTCTTCAAAGGTAAATAGAGAGGATTCACAGTCTCTGCTTTCGAGCCTTAATTTCTGCAAATTGATCAATCACCTCATCAAAATTCACCTTCTTTGCATATGCATGTTCAATTGAAAGTAAAGCCAGATTTGTCAACCTTGTCTGACTCATGGTCGAGCGAAAGAAATTTTTTATCAATTTCAATTTTGAAAAACTTGTTTCACATGAAGCAATAGACACAGACAGTCAAAAAGAATCTCAAACACAGTGACAAGCTTGGCAAAGATTCACAAAAATCCCATTTCACAATAAACTCCAGAAACTGCAATGCTGTCCATTTCTTTGCCTCTTCAACGTTGATTTTGGCAGCTTCCAAATGCCTCCGAAGTCGTCCAATTTCCACACTGATATTTTCATCAGAGAATCTATCGAAAATCTGAGTCAAATTTGAAATATATTTCCGAAGCTCTTCTTCTGTTCCAACAACCAAAGTGTTTGGCTGAATAACAGCGAATATTGACAGAATTTGATCCATTGCCTTAGAACGAATCTCCAATTCTTGATGAAAACGATCAAGACATTCAAACATAGCCCTGTTTACTTCCTCTGGCAATGTGAGACCAGCATCCTTTGCCATCTCTCCTGGCATCCTTTGTCGGAGCTTTACTCTCCCTCTTCTCTCCATAGAAATGTCCATTTCCTCACACTTTGTAGTTGCGTAATGAATAGCCCTCTCCACAATTTCATTGCGCTGATCTTCAAGAAACAGTTTTAGAGCTTGGAGCTTCACAATGCACTTTTAAAAGCTGATTCCAACTGTTTGCAAATACTTTTGTGTGAGATTAATTTCTTCCAGAACTTCACACCAGAAAGAAAGGTAACTCAAAAAAGAGAAATCACATACAGCAGACAGCAAAATCTTAGCTGATCCTCTTGTGTCCACATTTTCTTTGGGATCGCACAGTACTTCAAGGGTTGAGGTCAGCTTTTCAAAATTTGCCTTCACTGGTTTCACAGCGTCATAATGAGCACTCTATCTTGTCTGGGAAAGTCTTTTGACTGTCATGCCTACATTCTCCATCAGCACTTCCCATCGATGAGTTGAGACTGACAAGAAGGAATAGACTCTCTCCAAGGTTAAAAAAAAAGTCACATATAAAGAAACGCTTCCAAATGAGTGCACTCCGCAAAGATTCAGAGAATGATTTGCACAAGGTACAAGCAAAGCCCTGGGATTAATCTCTCTGATCTTTGACTGAACACCACCGTGAATCCCAGCCATAGTTGCAGCGTTGTCATATCCTTGACCACAGCACAGGTTTATGTCCAGTCCATCTCTCTCCAGATGTCTCAGGATATCCCCTGTGAGCTCAGCAGCAGTCTTTCCGGCAATAGGGAAGAAGCCGAAGAATGATTCCTTTACTTCAACTTTGTCACATTCAATATGGACGTATCTGATCACTTCACACATCTGATCAGTGTGGAACACATCAGGAGTGCTGTCAAAAAGAATCCCAGAATACTTTGCTTTCTTGATATCAGCCACTATTTTCTCTTTGACGTAATTCCCCAAAAGGCAAATGAACTCATTCTGAATATTTGGAGATAAGTACGAAGCCACTCTCCTCCCAGATGGAATAAAATGCTTAATCCTTACAAAATGTTTTTTCAAAACCGGATCATAATTTGACAGCAACTCTACCAATTCCATGAAGTTTCCTTTGTTTGTCCTCTTTGTGACCACGAAAAGGAAGATTCTGGTCAGCCAGAAACAAAGTTACGTCCAAGAGGCGATGTAAAATATCCCTCCATTTCTTTCTCTCCTTGTCCATTGTTGCTTGATGAACTTGATCAATGGTTTTTTGAAGCTTCAACCCTGCTCCCAAGGTCTTCCATTTCTCCAGGCATGAGAGATGCTGCTCAGAAGCCTCATGGTCAGACACCTTTGGGTTTAGCTTCCACCATGCTTGAAACCCAGTGACAAAGCTGGATGTTCCAATTCCTTTGTCATCAAGAGCAAACAGTCTGCAGCAAAAACAAAACAAACTTTCTTTTGATGGAGAGTAAACCATCCATGTTCTCAAAACTTTCTCGCCATTTTGCAGAGCCTTATAGAACCATGCAGTGGTCAGCTGTCGACTCTTCCCTTTGGATTTCTCTCCTTGTCTTTGAACTGCACTGAAAGGTCCATCCCTATTTTGGAAGGGTTCACTTCCCTTCTTAATAAGATCAACTCTCAAGTCATTTGGAACCGGGATTGGCCAAGCAGCGACATCAGAATAAATTGAAAATCTATCCGTCTCCTCTTCTTCATCAGAATCTTCCTCCTGTTGGTGTGGACTTCTGCTGGCGTCTCCTTCCTCTTCATCAGTTTCACTGCTTTTAGAAGATGAATTGCCATCCTTCAATCCTTGCTCTCTCTCATTTGAATCCTCTTGTGAAGATGTTTCTTGTATTTGCCCTTCAAATTCACCAGGCTGAATATCTTCAGGACTTTCTCCTATTGCACTTGATGTTGAAGGCGTCACATACTTCAAAATTGATGCGGACATTGCCTGAGCCATCTCTTCTCTTGTCTTCTTCATTTTTCTTTGTTGGAATCCACTGGGTCGATTTCGCTTCATAGTGGTTGTTTTCTGCAAAATTTTAAAATGAAAAGGTATAAAGCATGAACATGCATAACAAGCATGAATTATTATGACTTGAAATACATTAACTGAACAAATTGTCTGTGATTATTATTATTATTATTATTATTATTTTTATTTTTTTATTTTTTTTTTTTTTATTATTTTTTTTGGTGGGGTGTTTAAGTGCAAACACGACTCCTAAAGTAGCAGAAAACTATGAGCATTACTCACAAATAACTAGACCACTGACAAAATGAAAATTAACAGTATATCCAGTAAATAAAGAAGTAAAAAAAGTTTATTACAACAGAAAAGCTTCAAACAAGTGGTTTTTAAACTTTCTCCAACCAGATACCCATTGAGTTATCAGATTATCAACCCAGACAAGCAGAGACAATTAATTATTATTATTATTATCATTATTAATTATCATTAATTATCATTTATAAACACTTAAACATCACTATGATACCACATTGTCAAAAATTACTGGACACTGGTTTAAGTACCATGATATTGTTATAAACACCAGCACTTTATGCTTTACCATAATTATTTAATGATACATACCTGATGTATGTGGAGTCACAGTGTCAAGTGAACAAGACTTGGAATGTCAGTTGCAGCCAGCTGGCTATGCTCAAGAAACTGATGACTAAAACGTCAACAAACGTTCGCCTTTCGATGCAATTTTTATCAAATATTTAATTTTCGTTTGTAAATTTTGTATTGCCAATAAAAATAAAAATTTATTTTATAGTGGAAATTAACATTAAGCTGTTGTAATAGTTTGAACATTTTAAATTTTTTTTTCTTACTTTGGCGAATTTTTCATTTGGTTTGAAAACTTGTACTGGTATTTCAACTCTCCCGATGGCACCCCCCCCTCCTGGCTGTCACCCGGGGCGGACCGCCCCCCTCGCATCCCCCTTAGTACGCCACTGATGCCGTGTCATAAGCAAACTGGGAGAGATGTGTTAAGTTGGTAACTGAGGCATCATTATCTGTGTGTGGTGAGTTACGGATAGATGGTTTCATTATATTATATTATAATCTTATATCTTATATTATATTATAATCTTATATCTTATATTATATGGTTGGGTGGATGGGCGGGCCCAGGCGGAACTCAATATGCAACCACCTTCTCGTGGTGAGTTCTGGGTGATAAGAAATTCAAATTACTTATCAGCTGAGAGTTGCATTTATAGTTTTACAAATAAAATAGACTATTCTGTCGCCAGTAATATTTTTACAGAATTTTTTCCTCATCAGTAATAGTCTGCAACTTTTACGGCAACGAGCCAATCAAAATTTCAAAATTCATTTTTAGATGAAAATAACCAAAATTATGGAAATTTCTAGTTTTTTACTCACTCAAGACAGTGGAAGCTACTTTCTGATGTCTGTAAGATTTTTACAGTGTGTTTTTCTCATCAAAACATCTTTTATGACATCAGGCCAATCAAAAATGCCAAATTAATTTTTTGGATGAAAATAGCCAAAAATAGGGAAATTGCTAGTTTTTCACTCGCTTGGGGCAGTAAGATTTTTACAGAATGTTTTCCTTATCAAAACGCACCTTTTACGACTACAGGCCATTCAAAATTTCAAAATTCATTAATTCGACCCATCCTACTGGGTAGCCTAGTTGTTAAGATGCTGGACTGCTGATCGGGAGGCAGTGAGATCGAGTCCGGACAAGGACTTTGTAATTTATGACCGCCCATGGTGGGTCGTGGTTCGGGTTCCACGTTAAGCTCTAGGTCTAAGGTGGAGTGACAAGTTTGACCTTCGTCAGAATGAACAATTCGGGCGGAAGCAAAACCAAGGTTAAACAAGGTAACAGTACAATGACCGTACTGACCTGTATAAGTTAAAGTTCCCAATTAAAACTAAAAAATAAAAGCTCTAAAAAATAGAAGCTTTTCGAGAAGCTCTACCCTTCTTCGTTCAGGTTAGAAGACTAAAATGAAATAAAGTGAAATTTTAGTTTTCCTACCTGAACAAAAAGAAGCGGAGCTTCTCGAAAAGCTCGTATGTTTTTAGTAATTTTTTTTTTACTGGTTTAATTGGGGATTTTATATATATATATATATATATATATATATATATATATATATATATATACATACTGTATATCGGGTTGCCCCCCAAAAAACGCCTTGAGATTTTAACATCAATAACTTCAAAAATATGCAGTTCACACTTTCAAAATTTACTTAACTTTTACCTCAATCTATTGATAAGCCATCATAAAAATTTCAGACCTCTACATAAAATACTTTTTCCACAGTTGAGGGAACAATGAGGTATGGTGAAAAAAATGAATATCCTAAATCCTAAATGGGTATAGCTGTACCTAGCAACTATTCTAAGACTTGTAGTGGTTTCCTTAGCCTATGGATAATGTGTTAGTCTCTGAAAAACGTCAGATGATATAGGCTACGCCAATCTTAAATACTGTTTTTTAAATTTACCCTTCAAATTATGGTTCTAACTAACGGTGAAAAAGTGGTGATTGAAAAGTGTTTCTTGGAAAAAAGATGGACTGGGGCAAGAATTTTGAGGGAATTTCCAGGAATAACTTGTAATGTCACGTCTGTGAATAGAATAATTATAAAACTTAAAGCAACCGGTTCGACGGCACGGAAACGTGGAAGTGGTCGGCCTAAAGCAGTTTACACTCAAGACAATATAGCAATGATCGAAATGATGAGCCTATCTCAAGAGGATTGACTTGGGTCACACTGCTCTCAGAGGAAAATTGCAAGAAATTTAGGTATCAGTCGAAGTTCCATACGAAGAATGCAGAGAACGGTACGACTTAAAGCATTTAAAAGGATCCGTGTTTCAAGACGTGACAGCAATGTAAGAGCTAAAAGAAAAATTCGTTGTAGAAAATTGCTTGATAGATTTTCGTCCAATGATGTTAAAAAAAATAGTTTTACAGATGAAAAAGATTTCACCATCGAGATTGCTCGAAACTCGCGGGACGATGTTGTTTATGGTCGGCGTAAGAAAGACATTCCTCGATCGAGACTTTACCACCAGACAAGTCTGTTTTCCCCAAAAAATCATTGTATTAGCATGTATATCGCGGAATGGAAAGAAGGAAATTCATTTCATTTCAGAAAATAAAAAAATTAATTCAGAAACCTATGTAAATCTCTTAGAGGAGAATCTTTTGCCTGATTGTCGGCGTCTGTATTATGGAAACGATTTTACTCCAACAAGATGGTGCTACAGCTCATACTAGCAAGTTCACACAGGATTATCTACAACAGAATGTAGTCAACTCCATTGGAAAGAACGACTGGCCCCCGCAATCACCTGTTTGCAATCCCATGGATTATTGTATATGGAACACTAGCAGAGAAGATTTAGGAAGGCCAAACAGAAAAGTTTACAGATATACAATTAAAGAAAAAAATACTCGAATGTTGGGACAAAATAACACTAATAGAAATCAGAAAATGTATCATGTCGTGGAAGAAAAGGTTAAGATTAGTTTGTAAAGCAGGACGGCGGAAATATTGATCATATTTGTTGATAAGATGTGAATAATAAATTTTTTTCAGTTTATGATATTTGTTTTTTTCACCATACCTCATTGTTCCCTCAGCTGTGGAAAAAGTATTTTATGTAGAGGTCTGAAATTTTTATGATGGCTTATCAATAGATTGAGGTAAAAGTTATGTAATTTTGGAAGTGTGAACTGCATATTTTTGAAGTTATTGATATTCAAATCTGAAGACGTTTTATTTGGGCCACCCGATATAAAATCCCCAATATATACGAGTATACATATATTATATATATAATATGAAATCCCCAATTAAAACAGTAAAAAAAAAAAAAGCACTAAAAATTACATTCGAAGCTTTTCGAGAAGCTCCGCTTTTTTTTGTTCAGGTAGGAAGACTAAAATTTTATTTTATTTCATTTTAGTGTTCTAACTTGAACGAAGAAGGGTAAAGCTCCTCGAAAAGCTTCGTATTTTTTAGTGCTTTTATTTTTAATTTTTAATTTAGTTTTATACAAGGTGTCCGAAAATGAATACACCAAAAATAAAGTTGAATAACTTTTTTGTTATTTGAGATAGCAACATAAATTGAAGATAAATACATGCAGTAGACTTATAAGTTTTGTTTTCTTGTGTATATATATATTAATTTTTGTTTTCTTTATGTTTAAGAAGAAACCTCAGTTTTTAATAAAATAACAACTCCTGAAGAGAAGGCAAAAATTTAGATTTTTACATGAAAGTGGTTCAATTATTAAAGCCCAAAGGCGTTTCCGACGTGAGAAGAACAAACCGGCGTCTGAAAGACACAGCATACGAAGAATGGGTAGACCAATTTGAGGCTAGTGGATCTGTACTGAATGGGAAATCTACCGGAAGGCCAAGGAAGTCTCAGGCAAGGGCGAATGCAATTAGAGAAGCATTTGCCAGAAGCCCTAAAAAGCCAATTAAGAGGGCATCAACTGAGTTAAACATCCCGAGAAGTTCTGTCCATGATGTCCTTCATAAAAAGTTGAGGTTCAAATGTTATAAAATGCAGGTAGTTCATCAACTTTTAGAAGAGGACTATGAGACCAGAGTAAATGTTTGTCAAGAATTAATTGAAAGGGTAGAATCAGATGAACACTTTTTATCAAACCTCCTTTTTAGTGAAGAGGCTACATTTCACATATGAGGCAAAGTTAATCGTCATAATTGCAGGATATGGGGTGAAGAAAATCCCCATCAACTGTATGAACACGAAAGGGATTCCCCTAAAGTAAACGTCTGGTGTACCATGTCACGTTCCCGTATCTATGGACCGTATTTTTTGTTAAGGTGTTTTTAAACCAAACTTTTCCAGAGCGTTGGATTGGTCAGGGAGGACCTCTTAAATGGCCCGCTCGTTTGCCTGATTTAACACCTTTAGATTTTTATCTTTGGGGTTTCTTGAAAACTAAAGGCTATCATAACAAGTAGCATGGACGCAAAATGGGAGAGTGCAAGTGCAATGTTGCTAATGTTGATCAATGATGCAAATGGGGAAGGAAGGGTGTTGTAAGGGGAGGGGATGTTGCAAATGGGAAGGTTTGCAAGAAGGGGTGGGTTATCCCCCATGTTGCAATGAATGGGGGGCTTTGGGGGAGAGAAGAGAGGATAACCTCCCCCAAAGGGGTAACCTTAACCTAAGAGAGAGAGAGAGAGAGAGAGAGAGAAAGGAGGTGGAGGAGAGTCTTTGGGAGAGAAGTTGGGATGTCCTCACCCTCAAAAGGGAAATCCTAACCTAAGAAGGATAGAGATGTTCGCCTGGCCCCAGCCAGACGCATAATGAGAGTTTAGGGGACCAGCAGCTGTTATATAGCTGGTCGAGAGTTGTCAGTTACCACTATTTATGTCATTTATTTATATATGGAGGGATGCCAGATACCACTTTTTATTTTATTTATTTTTATATAGGTGAGTTACCAGTTATTTATTTTAATTTTTATTTCTGGAACGGTTACTAGTTACTTAAATTATTTATTTATATGTGGAGGGTTGTCAATACCACTATTTTAATTATTTATATTTGAATGAGTTGCTAGCTACCACTATTTATTTTAATTTTTATTTCTGGAACGGTTACCAGTTATTTAATTCATTTATTTATATGGAAGGTTGACAGATACCACTATTTTAATTATTTATTTACATATAGATGAGTTACCAGATACCACTATTTATTTTAATTTTTATTTCTGGAACGGTTACCAGTTATTTAATTTATTTATTTATATATTAAAGGCAAGAGAGAGATGATTTCAATGCTTAAAGGGGGTGCAAACGGCTTAGCAAAGGAATTAAATAAAACGCCAATATTAAAATTGACAATAAAAGAAATACACAGGACTCTTTATATTGTACATTATTATTTAAAAGTTACCGCGCTCCAGCTGCCGTCACCGGGTCTCGAATCCGGAGCCGATGGATTCGTAGTCAGCGACGCTAACCACCGAGGCGTGACATTGAACGAAAAACAATTGGCAGAAAATGCAAGCAATATAATATATCACATTATATATTATATATATATATATATATTATATTATATTATATATATATATATATATATATATATATGTATATATATATATATATATATATATATATATATATATATATATATATATATATATATACAGGGTGTCCGAGAATTATCTGTGCAATTTTTGGCTGTTATTAAAAGTCAACCATGAAGTGTAGAAATTCCAGTGTTGTCCCATTTTACAGAGAATTTCATTAAGTTTTTTCTGATACCAAGTTTTGACAAGTGTTTTAGTTACTACTATTTATTTCATTTATTTATATATGGAGGGATGCCAGATACCACTTTTTATTTTATTTATTTTTATATAGGTGAGTTACCAGTTATTTATTTTAATTTTTATTTCTGGAACGGTTACTAGTTACTTAAATTATTTATTTATATGTGGAGGGTTGTCAATACCACTATTTTAATTATTTATATTTGAATGAGTTGCTAGCTACCACTATTTATTTTAATTTTTATTTCTGGAACGGTTACCAGTTATTTAATTCATTTATTTATATGGAAGGTTGACAGATACCACTATTTTAATTATTTATTTATATATAGATGAGTTGCCAGATACCACTATTTATTTTAATTTTTATTTCTGGAACGGTTACCAGTTATTTAATTTATTTATTTATATATTAAAGGCAAGAGTGAGATGATTTCAATGCTTAGAGGGGGTGCAAACGGCTTAGCAAAGGAATTAAATAAAACGCCAATATTAAAATTGACAATAAAAGAAATACACAGGACTCTTTATATTGTACATTGTTATTTAAAAGTTACCGCGCTCCAGCTGCCGTCACCGGGTCTCGAATCCGGAGCCGATGGATTCGTAGTCAGCGACGCTAACCACCGAGGCGTGACATTGAACGAAAAACAATTGGCAGAAAATGCAAGCAATATAATATATCACATTATATATATATATATATATATATACAGGGTGTCCGAGAATTATCTGTACAATTTTTGGCTGTTATTAAAAGTCAACCATGAAGTGTAGAAATTCCAGTGTTGTCCCATTTTACAGAGAATTTCATTAAGTTTTTTCTGATACCAAGTTTTGACAAGTGTTTTAGAAATTCCAGTGTGTCCGAAAATTATCTGTACAATTTCATCTTTTAATAAAATTCTTGATAACACACGTAAAATTCTTAAACAAGATTATTTAGAATCTGTATTTTCAAAAGTTTCTTTTTGTTAAAGTAACGTTGTTACAAACATTCGATATGTGCACCATCAGTGATTCGCAAAACATCCAATCGATAATCCAAATGTTGCCATGTACGCTGCAGCATATCCACATCAATTCGCTCAATAGCAGCTGTGATTCTTGCTTTTAAATCATCAATGTCTGTCACCCGCGTATTGTAAGAAAAAACTTGTCAAAACTTGTTATCAGAAAAAACTTAATGAGTTTCTCTGTAAAATGGGACAACACTGGAATTTCTACACTTCATGGTTGACTTTTAACAACAGCCAAAAATTGTACAGATAATTCTCGGACACCCTGTATATATATGTATATATATATATATATATACATATATATATATACAGAGACATGTAAGAAGTAAATAGACAGCCCAGATTTTGCTGTAACAATTTTAATGAAAATTAGAGTACCAATAAATTTTAATTTTTGAACAATTAAGGTTTAGCTATTAATACTTTGTTGACATTCCTTTAGCTGCTTTAAGAGCAGCAACTCGCCTAGGCATAGAATTAATGAGTTCTGAAATTGTAGCTTGAGGTATTTCTAACCATGTTTGGCGTAAAAGATTCAACAATTCTGATCGTGTTGCTGGTTTTTTGGGCTTTTTACATAAAGTCTTGTCTAGTATTGCCCACACGTGTTCTATGGGGTTCATGTCAGGGGACTGACTCGGCCAAGGAAGTCGTTTGATACCATTTCGCTCCTCCCATTCTTTCGTCTTTTTTGCAGTGTGGCATGGGGCTCCATCTTCCATGAACAGGCAGCTGTCTTTTTCAATTTGACCACTTGAGAATATTGGCATAAGTCCTTCTTCAAGGATAGAAATGTAGGAAACGAATATTAGTCAAAACAATGGCAAAAAAATTTGGATGCATACATTTTACCATAAAATTAAGGGTGTCTATTTACTTCTTGCATGTCTCTGTTTATATATTATATATATATATATATATATATATATATATACACACACACACACATTCTTAAATAATTGTACAGGACAAATCTATATACTCTTTCATATTAAACAATAAAATTTTAACAAACTTCCCCGAAAAGGTCTATTTATTTTGTCAAACCTCTTGTAACCGAAAGTGTCTATTTACGTTTGTCAATTTCGTACAATTTATTTTCGTTCATCTTAATAATAATTTCTTTACAGTATATTAAAATTGACAATAAACATTTTAAATGTTCTATGAGAAGAATATTTAATTTATTTATAATTCGAAAGACCAAATTGGCTTCAAAAACAATTCTTTTTATTCCAAGAAAGACAAAAATGTGTAACGATGTAAAATTCGGTTCACTTTACACGCACGTGAATCGCTCGAGGTACTCCAAAACAACAGAGGTGGCACATCGGAATGCGGATGACCTACATCCTCACTGACCACACGCATTCTCTCAATGCTGGACGAGAGATGTCACACACACACACACACACACACTTTAGAAGTACTCAACAATTGGAACTGACTGGAACTGGAATTGATTCACACTAAAATTACTATTGCAAGTGAAGGTAAAACTGAATTTAGAATTCTATTTTATATATATATATATATATACAGAGATCACGAGATAAGAATATACGCGGTGTGAATGAACTCTGAAACTATTCTTTTTATTATAATTCATTTTGTACAAAACTGACTAAAACATGACAACATATATATATATATATATATATATATATATATATATATATATATGCGACATATATATATATATATATATATATATATATATATATATATATATACATGCGACAACAAAGATAAATCATCATTTTCCAGTAATATTTTCAATAAATTATCGTTTACATGTAAAAATATAAAAAATAGACTTTCTTTTAATTAAACTTATACATGCTACAACAATTGCTTAGCACTTTTTTCAGTTTTTTTTTTTATATTTCAACCCAAAATGTAGAAAAATATATAACCAATAAAATAACTGTTAAATCTTATAAAAAACAAAGAAAAACATCTCACACAAGTGTAAACCTTATAAATTTTTATATTAATCAACGTGTTTAGAAGATACCAAACAACAACAACAACAACACCAACAACGGTGGGATAGCCTGACTTAACATAACCTAACGTAACCTATGGTACTGAACTGAGGGCCTCTGATGCAGATATTCCTTTTACTGTAACGGCTTGCCACCGCTCACTAAGGAATTATATGCCCATTTCCCTATCTAAAATGGAGAAAGTTGAGGATCAAGCTGGGAGTAGTATGCTTGAAAATATATAGTAATAAGGCAAAATATTTGAAGGCACCGTGACAGAGCGCGCGAGTGGGCAATTCACTCATTCACCTTGAGATGTGAACATTGAAATTAAATCTGCGGAGAGAATAAACCGAATTTGATAATGACATATTTACAGATGATCCCTTGAAAAGAAGAAACAAACTTATACAGATGCAAATAAGAGTGACAATTAATAGCTAAAATATGCAGGACCCATGTACATTTAATGTTGCAACTCATTTCTGTGTCTGACTTTGGTGGTGAGGCTCTGGTTCACTTCAGCGTGCAGGCTCCTGAACCTAACCTAACCTAACATAACATAACCTAATCCTTGTCCAAAATGGGAAAGCTGACGGATCCATACACATTGAAGTATCTGTTTTAGAACTACTAAAGTTTATATTTATGAGTGTATATATATATATATATATATATATATTATATATATATACACACATATATATATATATATATATATATATATATATATATTTATGAAAGCTATCTGTATCTTGATGAAAAACAAATGGATATTTATCAAAAGAGATTCTGAAAAAATGTATGAACTAATCAAATTAAATTTTAAAATTGGATTTATTTTCAAAAATGAATTTAATCTAACTTCGTTTAATTTTGGATAAGTCAACTACTCTTTGATGCTAAGAATTCTAAACACAAATTTTGTGTGAGCACAAGCAGGAGTGTACTGATCCTATTCCGCAAGGGTGGTAGTTTTTGCTTTCTTTTGTTTTGCTGCATTTTGGTTCCTTTTGCTTCGAATCTTACATTTTACTAAACACATTAATACCATACCGTAACCAACAATCTTATACTATGTTAATCGGCAATATACAGGGTGTTTCAGGAGGAAAGGTCAATACTTCGGGAGGTGATAGTATCGGTCATTGTGAGGAAAAAAGTTCATATGAACATGTATCTAATTCTGAATGGTTGCGGAGATAGAGCTGTTTCTGTTTGAATCTACAAATACAAAAGCATTGTTAATGGTAATCAAGAAAGTGAAACCAATTACTGTTTCTAACATTTAATGTTTAAACATTGGCATTTTGAATGGTATCAGATACAGAAATGACAAATGTGTTACAGTTTACAATACGTTTTCGAAACTCTCACCGTCAACTTCAATGAACTTTGTAACTCGTGTGCGAAGATCGCGTGTTGTTCGTCTGAGATGATCTTGACGTTCTTTTATGCGGGCAGCAGCATCCAAAATGCGCGCGAGCAATTCGTCTCGTGTATCCACCTTTCTTTTGTAAACTTGACTTTTCATCTACCCCCACAAACAATAATCTAACGGAGAGAGGTCTGGAGACCTTGGTGGCCATTGAGTGGGACCACCGCGGCCGATCCATCGACCAGGGAAAGTTTGATTTAGGTATTGCACCACCAGACGGGTAGAATGTGGAGGAGCTCCGTCATGCTGAAAGTATGTACATACCAGCGCGTGTAGCCAAAGGAACATCCTCCATTAGTCCCGGCAATTCATTTTGCAGAAATTCTAGGTAACTTTGTCCTGTAAGACGATTCTCTAAAGTAACAGGGCCAATCGTCTGATCATCGATGATACCGCACCACACATTGGCAGAGAAGCGATGTTGAAAATTTGTTTCCACAGTGGCATTTGGATTTTCGTCTGACCACCGATGAGAGTTACGAGTGTTGTTGATACCGTCACGGGTGAAAAAAGTAGCTTCATTGGTGAACAGTATTAATCGAAGCAATCGGCGATTAGCATTTACCCAATGACAAAATTCCAGTCACATGGCAGCGTCTCCTGGTTGAAGGTGTACACGCTGTACATGATATGGATGCAAGCCTTCCTCATGTAATGTTCGCCATACTCTTGTGTGTGGTACACCGAGACGTGCAGAAATTCTTCGTAAGCTAGTAGTAGGACTACGCTCTACCAACTGAAGAATGTTTTCCACTTCATCCATATCTTGTTGACCTTCACGTTCAGATGAAACATGAGCGCTGGGAAGTGTACCAATCTCACGCAATGTGTTGAAAACCCTGGTAAACACTCTTCAATCCGGAATTCTGCGGTTCGGAAACCGTCGACGGTATTCTCAGCAGCTGTTGCACTTCCATCGCAAAAACCGTAGACATACACTATATCTGCATATTCAGCATGTGTGAAGGTGTGTGGCATTCTTAACATTGCTTCAAACACCAAAGAATGTCACTCACAACAGTCAGCTGTCGATTGGCTTATGTTACATGCTTATATTACAGCTTACATGGTTCAAGGTTAATGGGGAGGGAAGGGGGAGGAAGAGCTGCGCGTGCATCAGATTCAAACAGCTCTATCTCCGTAACCATTCAGAATTAGACATGTTCATATGAACCTTTTTTCTCACAATGACCGATACTATCACATCCCGAAGTATTGACCTTTCCTCCTGAAACACCCTGTATAAAGATTAACTTGATATGAAATTTATCTTTACACACGCACACACACACACACACACACACACACATATATATATATATATTTAATGTATTTTATACGATAAATTCTCTTTTCGGTCTATAATACCCTGTTGCCGTGCGAGGATGCCGGCGTAAGATTTACTTAGCTTTCGATATCAACTTCATAATTAATTAATTCTGTAATTGTTTAATCGGAATAAGAACGACCAGCTTGTCAGCAAGAAGTAGTCTGATAGGTTAACAATCTAACTAACAGAATTTTCCCGTTTTACGAAAAAGTATACTTCTATGTGGAATCTCAGTTTTCGGGACGAAGTGCGTCTCAAGGAGAGCCCAGACGGCTACGCTCAGCGTCTAATGTTATTTTGGGTTTTATTTTCCTTATTAACTCAATCTACTCTTTGTGTGTTCGCCGTGTTCATAACTGTTATTTGAAATTGTATAGAATTAAACAGACAATGAAATTTATTATCATACGTCCTAATTTACATGGGAATAGGGTTGTACTTAAGATTTTTCAAATTGTTTCGTTTACATCCGAAAATATTTCCGTCTATACGAAAATGCCCATTGCTATTTTAGCATTCACATGATTGTTTTCTGTGAACTATTTATTCATAGGTTAAATTAGCCTTTGATTAAGTAATGAAGAAGAACTTAAACAAACTCCATATTATGCTCCAGATAGACAGGAAATTCAGAGAAGCACGAAAGCGATCGATCTCGGGATAATAATGATAGATGATGCGAAATTCGAAACACAAAATCAGATAGCGATAAATAAAGCAAAAAGAGTCGCCGGACAGGTACTAAGAACCTTCAAGAGAAGGGACAGGACAGTAATGATTCCCCTGCTTAAAACACTGATTATACCAAAACTTGAATACTGCTCAGTTTTGACGTCCCCATATAAAAAGGAAGAAACTAATAAACTAGAAGAAACGCAAAGGTATTTCACAGCTAAGATTGATTGCTGCAAAGAACTCAACTACTGGGAAAGACTACGTAAACTAAATCTGTACTCCCTGGAAAGAAGAAGAGAGAGGTACACCATAATCTACATATGGAAAATGATCGAAAAACTGGTACCAGACCTAAAACTAAACCCAATTACCATTCAAACAACACTGGAAAATAGGAAAGGCAGAATGTGTAGTGTTCCTAAATTAAAGGCCCGACAAGGGACCTCCTCAACACTGAAGGAAAATAGCTTGGTTGTCAGGGGGGCTAAGACTTTTCAACCAGCTTCCAAAGACCTCAGAAACGTAACGAGGGTCAAAGTTGAAGTCTTCAAGAGAAGACTGGATGCCTGGCTCAGGACGGTACAAGATGAGCCGGGCGTGCCTGTCTATGTACGGTGGAGAGCGCAAGAAAGCAACTCGCTCCTCCACCCAGCCAGACCTAGAGGCGGGGCCACCAGCTTGACCTCCGTGTGAAGAGAGACCAACGCACGAAACAACATAAGGTTCATAAGGTTAAGGTTCATTTTCCCATAAGTAACAATATATATTGTAGTGAACCCTTTTACAGTTTTTATTACTTACGTTACTTCATTCAATTTCTCTTTATCTTTTATTACTTTCTTTACACTCGTTTTCGCTGTATTTTATAAACGTGGTTACCACGTGACCGAGACGAGGCCATTTCACTTTCGAATAATGTGAGGGAGACGGGGTATAATTATACACTTAATTACACTTTACTGACTTTTATTTTATGCCGAAACAATCTAGACCAGTGGTTCTTAACCTGGGGGGCGCGCCCCCCTAGAAACAGGAATTTCTCTAATTGTATTTGTTATTCTCTTAACGAGAGCATGGGCTAATATTGAGAAGTTATTGAGAATGTTATTTTGATTGAAGGGGGGCGTGGAGGGAAGGACCAATTCCTAGAGGGGGCATGGTAGTAAAAAGGTTAAGAACCACTGATCTAGACCCATTTCAGGGTGTTGCCAACTTGTATTTTTATATTTTTAATTTTAAAAACCATAATTAAATTGCTTATTTGCAAAACATAATTGAACATTATTAAATTCTTATAAACAAACATTTAATTTTTAATTAGACATTACTACACTCGCATCACCCCGTTGAAAATAAGTTTTTCACCAGGAAAACTTATTTATTTAACTTAATTTATTTTAACAAATTTATTTATTTATTCCACAAATTTATTTACTTTACAGTTTTTTTCTTTAACAAATTCAAATGTAGAATAGAGAAGAATTCATTAGAATGACAAATTCCACACATCAGATATTTTATCATTTTATAAAATCGAAAGAAAAAGTTCCTAATTTTCACAATATTTGCATAAAATAACATTTCACACTAAGAACCAAATTTATAACCTGTAACAAAGAAAAAGAAAATGTTTATATAAAATAGTGACCAGAGCGCACATACTGTTTCACAAAACAAAACAAATTTGGGCAATAACACACTTTCACTTAAAATTTCATTACATAATAATCAGTGTACCTTAATTTCTGGACGTTGTTTAGATAACAATCAGCAAAGCTGACAATGGACTTCTTAAATTTTCAACCGCAGCTCTCCTGCTCATTTCGCTAGAATACAAGGGGTTGCATCACCATGCAACAGATCAGCACGTTTGAGGTTCCGCTCTCTCTCCAAAAAGTGGCGAAAAAAAACCAATAGAGACGTCCAATTCTAAGAGGATCAGGGGATGGAGATATACTGAAAGTGGAACCAACCACGCACTGGAATTGGACGGAATTTGCAATTCTAGAAGTCGACGAAGAAACTCGCCTCTCTCATCTCAACTTTTGGCGGTGAACGCTGCTCTTCCTACGTCCAGCTGAAAGACTCTCTACGTGGCAATAATCAATCGATCACTTCGCCGTAGGCGGTTTCACAATGAACCTACTGTATGTCTGCATGGTCAGTAAAGCCTTAGAAAACGCGTTCAAACTCTCGTGGTTTGCCTACCGAGTGCTAAAACACATATTGAGCGAAGCATCGAGCAGCGAGACCTCTCGAAATTTTGAATTTTTTTTTATTTGAAACGTTTGTACTGCTACTGATTATCACTTTATATATATTATCTCTATATATATAATATATATTATCTCTAGATATATATTATCTCTATATATATATATATTATCTCTATATATATTATCTCTCTATATATATTATCTCTCTCTCTCTCTCTCTCTCTCTATATATATATATATATATATATATATATATATACGTATATATATATGTATATATCATGTATCTGTATATATATATATACATATATATATACATATATATATATATATATATATATATATATATATATACACAGTATCTATCTATCTATATCTCTATCTATATCTTTATCTATATATCTATCTATCTATATATATCTATGTCTATCTATATATATGTATATATATATATATATATATATATGTATGTCTAATATATATATATAAATATATATATATACTGTATATATATATCTATATATATATATATATATAATATATATATATATATATATATATATTATATATATATATATATATCTGTGTGTGTATCTATATATATATATATATATATATATATATATATATATATATATATCTATATATCATCTATATATATATATATATATATCATCTATATATATATATATATATAATCTATGTATATATATCATCTATATATATATATATATATATATGTAAAAAGTGAACAATGAACAATTCCTACACCATCATTATATGAATTCATTGTCCATTTTTACATAAGAAACCAAAATCACATAAGCGAGTTTTGGATAGAATTTCGATTTGTACGTCTTTATTCATTCCTGTATTTTTCTAATTCATCTTTCTAATAATGACTTATACACTATGACGTCACAAAATAACTTTATTCTCTTTACGTTTCCCACTCTGTGTCTCTAATTTGTTCTAGTAAATCTTCCTAACAATGATTTGTACTTTACGTAAAAATTCAATAACTATGACGTCACATTTTCCCTTCATCATATATCTAGTATCCAATGTATGAAAATTCTTTAACATCATGCTAAGGACGAAACACTCTATAGAAGTCATTATTTATATGTTATGTAGCATAAACATTATTATTGAACCATACTCATTCTTACATTCATGTTCTTTCTTGACCATTATCCAATATAAATTTTATTAAATATTCATTTTTACTCGTGTCAACGCGAAACTTCATGCCTTCGTTCGAAAACGCAAAAATACGTTCTCGTATTATTTTTTTCATTTTTATTTTTAATTATATTGACTTCCCGAGATGAACTCAAAAATGCTGAGGTTAAGTGATCGAAATTCCGCTCAACACAGCAGAATTCGAACGCTCAAAGTTAAAAAGTCTCCTTTCCCTCTGATTCGAATTTATAACATTATCATGTGTTATGTTATATTATGTGTTATGTGCCCATGTACATTGTACTATATTTCTAACATCTTAATTGTCTATTAATATGAAACACTGTCAAAACAAGACAAAGTTATAGTAACTGTTTAATTGTAATTAACTGTAAATTAACAATAACTTGTAATGTACTTTAATGAAACTGTAATGAACAATAACTTGTAATGTACTTCAGTGAAACTAATTAAATGTAATGATTTAATTTATAATGTAAGAATGTACTTTAATAGAAGTGTAATTAAACAACAAGTGAATATGAATTAATTGGTAATTGTAATCCATAATTGTAATCGTAATTGTAATGAACCAAAATTAATACATACTCAGTCATGTACTCAAAATTGTGCTTATGTGCTATTACGAAATGATATTGCCGTCAAAAATGTAGAATCGGCGATACTGTTGTTCTTTTTTATTTATATTTTTTTTTATTGTTTTTAGTTGAAATCTTTCAAAAACATCTGATTATGTGTTTAAAAAGGGGGGAAACTTAACCTTCGATTGTCTCCCCCAAACATTTAGGCTATATTATACTGTACTTGTAAAATTACTTCACTTCATCGTTGTACTTCATCATTGTTCATCATTGTTCACGTCCAAGAAACCAAAAAAAGTTAAAATTTGTTCCCCAGTGTAATGATATGCACCTGGACGACGGAACTTCACTTCGTGAGGCTCACGAGCTCCGAGCACAGTGAGTGTTAGCTCTGCCACCTCGCGAAAGTTGTCACGGATAAAGTGACTGCACTCTTTCTTCCGGACCAACGTTTGAAGATTGTAGATCACCTGATTCCGCATCTGTTTTAACCACGTGTCGTTGATAGGAAGTATCTTGAAGGTTGCTAGATCTATATCTAGCCATCTGCCCACAAAATATAACGCTTCATGTTTGCCGTACAAATTATCATTGTTCAAGCATGATAAGTACATATTTTTTGTATTAAACTATCTGTGGTTTAAGTTATAATTTTGTCATGTCCTGTAATTCGAGAAATCTTGGTTCAGATGGACTACATATTTTTCCAAATAGATGAGCCGATACTGACCCTACTACCAATTTTAAAACATGATGCCGACATTCTAGATGG
The DNA here is from genome assembly GCA_023014485.1 of Bathynomus jamesi. Taxonomy (NCBI): domain Eukaryota; kingdom Metazoa; phylum Arthropoda; class Malacostraca; order Isopoda; family Cirolanidae; genus Bathynomus; species Bathynomus jamesi. The sequence continues at coordinate 239,101 of JAJOZX010000257.1, read as the reverse complement.
AGTAGCCTTCTTCCCAACATGCTTTGAAGACTGACTACTGCTCCCTGAATTCTTCCTGTGTTACTAGAAGTTGTGTCGTAGCAAAATCCAACGACACGTTTCTCTATATGCCAGTCTTCTAGAGCATCCATGGTTGCACGTGCCTGCAATTTGCCAGTCCCATCCTGAAGTCTATTTATTGAAAGAAGTTAGTAGCATGGGCACAAAAGGAGAGAGTGCAATGCAATTGAAAATGCTGATCAATGTTGCATAATTTATGCGACAAAGGGGAGGAATGTTGCAAGATGTTATGCAACAAAGGGGGAGGGGGAATGTTGCAAGAGCAACAAGGGGTTATGCAACTTGAAGGCGGAGTTATCCTCCAAGAGAAAGAGAGGAGAAGGAGAGAGAGGAAGAGAGGTGTTCGCCTGGCAGGAGCCAAGCGCATATTAAGACTTCAGCCGAGCGGGCGTTGTCTTAATATGTTCCTAATCAGCCAGCTGGCTTAATAAGCCAGTTGGCTTATCTGGCTGAGCTTCCAGATTGCGCTATTTATTTAATTAAAGCATATATTATGGCTTAACCAGCCAGTTGGCTTATCTGGCTGAGCTTCCAGATTGCACTATTTATTTAATTAAAGCATATGTTATGGCTTAACCAGCCAGTTGACTTAGAAGGCGTAAATCGCTTGTTCAGGTGTACATTATTGAGTTGCCAAATTGCGTTTATTTATTTAATTAAAACACATATTCTGACTTATACAGCCAGTTGACATAGAAGGCGTAATTGGCTTGTTCAGGTGTACATTATTAGGGTTCCCAGATTGTGCTATCCAGATATATTTGGCAGTTCGTTTAGAAATCCGTTTTAGAAGGCAGTCATTTGCTGTAATTAAATGTCGTGTACACCCAAAAGAATTAAATAAAACACCATTACATCATTCTGTTTATTTAGACGAATTAATGGACTCAATTTCACGAAATATATAGAAAATAAATATAAAATGGAATATATATGATCAAAAATAATAATAGCATAAGAAATAGGAACGATGAATATATAATCAAAATAAATATACAATGGAATATATACGATCAAAAAATAATAATAGCCTAAGAAATACGAACGAGAAATATATAATCAATAATATACAAAACGTTGTAGTATAACCATCAATATATTAGTACAGGAAAAAATATATATACACAGTTATATTAAATAATTAAATATATTGAAAATAATAATATACGAAACGTATAATCAATTGCATATTAGTACAGGAAATATATATATATATATATACAAATATATATATATATATATATATATATAAATATAATTAAATAAATAAATATACATCAAAATACTTTGTTCTACGGCGCAAAACGCTAAACTCACACGTAATCGAGTCTACATTCACATCGTTATTACTTTGCACTACACGGTAAAACCGTCCAAGCAATACTTCACCGCTCAAGTTATACGGATGCCTATACTCGACATAAATGGCTTTCATATCGTTCAATACTATTTTTGTGCCCACTTTACATTCGGTTGGCAAGTTATCTTTAAACACGGCTAGAATACAATCAAAAGCACGCACAAAGAGGTCATCGTTAACCACAACATCATTATTAAATACAAGTTTATAAACACTCCTTTCCAATCGAGGGTTTTTTCTTAACGTCCCGAGCTTTTCAATCGTGAACTCTTCTTCACTCTGCATAGCGGCAATTGAAATAATCTTCCAAGTCGTAACGACAGCTATTCATTATATGATACAGCTCTTCAGGGTGAACAGTGTAGGCAAGCTCTGCCCTGTACCGCTCAAGTGCTTTGTACCAAAGTTCGGATATTTCGAAGAATCTAAACCTTTTAAATATGCATCCAGCTCTAGACCATTCTCGCCTTGTTCATTCCTACATTCGATAAATCCGTCGAGCAGAGCGGTGTATGCGTATTCAAGAACCGTGTCAAAATAAATCATATCCGTAACACGAGCGTCTAATATAGGCTTCAGCTTGCGGAATCCGACGATTTCAAACATTCTGTCGAGGATGAAACGGTTTCGCGTAGGGACAAGAACGTTATTATCAGATGCATTCTTCCACATCAGTCGTATATCAATGCATGGCTGATCGTTATTTATACACAACGTGCAAACAACGGCATATGAGGGGCATCACTAATCTGCTCTTCTTGTACCTACACCTGCAGGTATTTTATAACGGTCCTCCCCACTTCTCAACTATCACGAAGACTCTATTCATCTCCTCAACACTTAAATAAATAACATTACGTTTACCAGAGTTTGCTTGCCTGCAAATCGTTTCAAGTACATAGTTAATGGTGCCGGTTTCACGCCTGAACACGCGCAATGACTTCGTCACGGAGACATCGTACGAGGCGTTGAGAATGCTTCTCAAAGGAAGTTCCATCGTATTCGCACGTCTAGTCGGTTCAAGCTCTGAGATGACTATGAGCCACAGGTGGACGGATCGGCTCGACGGGCGGAGTGAGTCACGCTGATGAAACGTGTACGGGTTTGTTCGAACTCGTGTGTTTCGGAGGGGTGAGGTACACGGGTGGGCGGCTCGCTGGGGGAGCGAGTCACACCATAAACTGCTGAAGCGTGTACAGGCTTGTTCGAACACTTGTGCCCATTATACTGGACAAACAGAATTTTCCGCTACATGAAGCAATACCGGCTTTAATGTTTTATCACTCACCAGACGTTCATTTCCACAAACTAAACATCTTCACAATCCGGTGCACTATTTGAGAGAAACATATGCCCATATTTATCCTTTTTGTTTAACAAGCGATACTCGTCTCTAAAGTCTGTTAAAAACTCACACAGCCCATTAGCCACAACCTCACTACAAACCTCGTCATGATATATTAATATAGTGGTAAAAATACTTAAGATTCTCCATGATGACAAGAAGATTTACTCTCAGCCGTAGGGTAGGAGTAGTCGGTATGATGTAACATGACATAATATCGCTTGTCATACCACTCATCAACAAGATTCACTATCAATAACCGTTGCTTATCTTCTGAACGTGTTGTTTCTTCTACTTCGCGGTATATGTGAGCTTTAATAAAGGTTAGGTCTACAACATACTTCAATACATCGTTTGTACTAGGAAATCCTACAATGCCCTCGCCAGAATACCCGTAGAGTATTTGAACATCTTGGTCCTTCGCACGGCTCAATGTAACCTTAAAAGTATCAAAGGAGGGGGGAATAGGGAGTTTTTCAGTATCCATCATATCTTGTCACTTTGCCGAATACCACTTCATAAACGTTGAACACGCAATATTAAAGGTAGCCATTACTATTTTTCGTCTACGCAGGAGAATGCACGTCTGAGCTCAAGGGTATGCAGAGGTCAACTGAGCACGCAGGGATAGAGATATGCTCAGGTAGTGGCAGGAGTCACGTGACCGATCTTACAGTGGGCGGAGCTTAGCTTTTTACTGTACACACACACGCACGCACGCAAAGGAGAAAATGAAACCTTAATTGAAACAAATATACGTGATAAATAAACATATCGTTAACAATACACATTATATAAATACAATCAAGGATTAAGGTAAAAGGGTACGGTATCATAGGTACCAGGCACCTGGTAACGCTTCCTATAGGTGTTACGGCATACCTTCGTGCCCCTAAGTTCCTTCACACACCCCAGTTTCTGCGCCCGAAAATTGTGCGTCCCCACAGTCAGTTGGGGTGGCTGGTCACCCTCATCTTCCAAGCACACTAGATCCTTCAACGAGTCAAAGTTAACGACTCGACGGTTCGCATGGTTAAGCGTGATACCCTTAGCCTTCACGATATACTTCATATCATCCCCTACCCTCACCCGTACCCCATAGGTTTTTGGCCCTGTTGACACAAACGAGTCTGCGTATGCACCATCACCATACTCGTCCTTGATCTCATCAGTTAGCTCTCCGAGGAATTCCCCAATAGCAGGCATGTATTCACCTCCCTCGCTGTGAATATCACGCTATCTGTGTCAGCGTACAGCACCCTCCGTCCAAGAGAGTGCAGTAGACCCCAAAGTTTGATGGGCGTAGGCCGTTGTGAACTGGCTACAGGTATGTTTGTAACCCGTGAGGTATCTGTGGCCAGTTCGGTGATGTTGTACTTTATTATGTAAGTATTACCTACATTCACGATCTCCATAACCTCTTTATCGGGAGCGTTGGCATAATCCCAGACTTCACTATAACTTTGTGCCAAATGACGTTCCCTTTGCCGGTATTCTGTGCAAATTTCCCCCAAAGACTGTTTAGGCACAACTTTGCACTAAAGCGCTTGCCAGGATTCTTAACAATTTGGGATCGGTCAAGCTGTATACCTTCATGGGCACGGTAACGCTGAATATAAGCCGTTTTTTCATCTTCGGTATCAACCCCTCGCGGATATCCTGATGCTTCTACTTTATCCTTCAAAAAAGCGTTTATATATGGTGTGAAAAGGTTGGGTAGCTTCTGAAACCTCCACACCTCATGTATCTTCAATATTCTATACCCATGGCGAACGGCTAGGGCCAGCTCAGGGCTTGTATATACACCTCTGATCTTACGCTGGTTGGTTGTATGGTACAATCACCGTTGTTCTTCTGCGCACTTCACGCACAGGGGAAACATGAGCTTGTGATCTATAACGACGGGTAAGATCGGCATCCATAAATCGCGAGGGGGAGCACGTCTACGAAAGAGAGTCCAAAGTAGCGCTCATTCAAGTTAGCTGAAAACTCCTCGATGGTTGGTATGGTGGGACCCACCATTTTTTCAGGCGCACCTACGGGGTACGGATTGTTCTTCATCACGTAGGGGTATAAAGAGCAGAAGTCGTAGTAGTGGAGTTTCACGCCCTCCGTAGGCGGAAAGTATAGCTTGAATGGGTTTGTGCGCCCTCCAAACAAGCTGTCACCGCATTTGAGGGGGTCCAACACCATTGAACGTTTGATGGCCCTTATTTCTTCACGGTACTGGGCATCTGTTTCCATCCGTGCATCATACTCATGCTCCCACACGATTTTGTGAGTGAACTGGGAGCCTATAAGTTGATCACGGTTACGGGTCCATGCGAGGCTGTCGGCGGGGGATCTTCCATAAAGGTCCCCTGTGACGGCACATTCAGCGCGCGGGCATCCATGCCACCAGCAGCCGTTAAAGGAATACACAGTCTTCTCACCAGTGGCTGGATCCTCACTTAGGCCGTCAACCCAAAAAACACGACCATTGACCTTAACGGGTACTTCACCCGTGTTGCGGGCATGTTTTATGTATACCCCGGTCTGTTGCTGTAGGTGTATGAGCCAGTAAATAGCCTTGTGCCCATAACTGCGGGGTTGTTTCTGTGAATGATTGCTAAGGTGTCTTTAGGCATGAAGTTATTCTTGAACACTGTAAAACATAATGAGGCGATCGTGGTCGCGACTTAGCGGATCGCATTTGAAACGGGTTATGTACATCCTTCTAAAGGCTTGAAAGCATACTCTAAGTACACGTACGTCATTCACGCAATAACGTTCACATTCATCGGCTATATTGTATGGATTAGCTTCATTAAAACTGTTGTAGTAGCGGTCAAAATCTTCACGCTCACTATCACTCATGTTGGTGTAGAAAGTAATGTTTGGGTGGAGGTAGTCCTACGTAATTCAAAGTTTCGTTAGTGAGGAATGTGTAAGGGAAATACCCTTTTGAAACTTCAGCGGCTACGCCCATGACCTTGGGCAGCTTTGCTAATTTACAAGGTGTGAACAGCAGGGTGTCTTTAAACTGTACATTACCTCTTATCTGCATCTGTATTAGTTTGTTGCCTCTTTTCAAGGGATCACCTGTAAATATCGCAGACGACTCGTGTTCAAGCAGCTCCTTATAAAGGAACTGTTTGTCAAATTTCGCCCCGTTATGGGCAAGAATATACACAGTCATTTTTTAACTTGTCCGCTAATTTGACAATATAGGATCAAAGATTTTCACAGGGCTGTCGTGCATTCGTTTTAAAAACGCTTGTCCGTTTTCCACATTTGCGGCACTCATAACAGAGAGTCTGACTTACGAGTAAATGTGGAATGACTTCTTTGGTTTCTGCGTTCGTGTAAGTTTCTATATCGCAGTATGCGGTTATACAAGGGCTATTTTTAGGTTTATCCTCACTTTCCTGCAACTGCCATTTGATTTATGGAGCTCAAAGCATTTATTATTGAAAAATGTACGTCTACACACATTACATTCCCTATCCTCGGTTTCAACTACACGACTTTCACATTTGGGGCTTTTACACTGCTCATATACCATGTTGCAATCCTTACAATGTTTCTGAATATCATCAGCAAATTCGAGACATCCCTTACACAAATCATAATGCCTTCCATATTTTCGACTTTTATCATAAATGGCGTAGAGAGCCCTTATGTTACGAATGGGGAGATACGATGTTCCTGACAATCCTAAAATAAGTAGAGGTCTTGTCGATCTCTCACGCTGCTTTTAAAAACATATACAGTCCTACGACGATCATCCATTCTAAATACGACTATACGTGCATTCATTTCCTGCTCGGCCCTTCTCAGTTCTTCAGGACCCACATTACACACAAACTCAAGCTTACAATCTGAAGCCAGTTTACGAGCACGCTGCACAACCGTGGGCAGCCAAATTTTTTGAGTCCAAGTATTTAGCACAGTGAACATATGAGCTAAGATTATTGCTATAAAACCACAACTACGATCGACGTTTAAATGCTTTCTGTAAAAAACCGGAGAATTGAAATTAAGAGTATAAGCCTATAAGGTGTGGCACTATGACCCGCAACCCGGAATACTCTGTCAATATCTACCATGAAGTTGTCCATATTGAAGGATGTACCACTGTGAGAGGCTTGCATTATACGGCCCAAGATATATTCTATTTCTACGGCCGCCAAACGTCTGAACGGTATTACCACCCAAAATTCGTCCCCCTCATCTGACCCGAACCTGAAGGATAACCTCGTCTGGACTTCACGTTCGTCACGGTTCTGAAGGGCAAACTCCACAATACGTTCAACTACACGTCGCACTCCGTTGGTATACAGGGTTCTAGGGTCAACCCTGACGTACCGATTTTTAGTCAGGGCAGGGGTGTGGGTAGCGGTGCGCTCCAACTCGAATGTTATACCATCCTCCACAGTATGAGAAGCTGCTGTGGAGAAAGTACCCGGAACTGAATAATGGGGCATATTTGAGGAAGGTACTATTGTGGGGGTTGTGTTGTAAGACGTAGAGGGTTGGGGCTCTATTACTGGGGTCTAACAACCGGAGCAATCCTGGCACGCTTTATACCTGACGTGGAGGGCTCTTCATCATGCTTCCGCTTTGAACTGTCGCATGCTACAGGTGTCGCTGGTGATGGTTCGTCAGCGGGGAAGGGTTCTGTAGCTGCACGGTCATCGCGTTCGTCTGTGATATCGATGATGTGATGCTGTACATCGTCGTCATTCATGGTTCTGTGGAAGAAGAAAAAATATAGGGAGCAGCACTCAAAATTTGTAATATTTTGTAAATGACCCACTTAGGGGTGTGACGTGTTAGAGATGGAAACTGTAGAAAAATTCAGGTTCACATGCCCCTCCACATGTATTATATCTACAGGATGTGTTAAAACTGTATTTATGCTTAAAATCATTAAAGATAAGGGGGAGATGTTCACAAAATTTGTGCATAAAGTAATATGGTGCTATTCGACGTGTCAGTCAGTGTTCAACGAGTACCAAGATGAAATTTTGTTCCAGAAGGGTGTATATGATATTAATTCGTTAAAAGGTAATGAGCACACAGTTATTGTAATTGACGATCTCATGTTGGAAATGGATAAAACGTTTGCCGAGAAATTTACAGTGTCAAATATCTAGTCTTATTCGCACAACGTAGAGATGTGTCACAAATCGGGGTATTAGCCAATCAAATGTTCCCGAATCAACGTAAGGAGTTTTTGGAGGTTTATAAAGAAGCCACAAGCCAGTGTTATGGATATTTGCTTTGTGACCTTCACCCGCGAAACACGTTTAGGGTGCTTCTAAGAACGAATATATTCCCAAGCGAACCTGAAACGGTGTCTATTCCAGAATGACAAATAGGCTGAAGAAATATCGTGAATTAATAAAAATCTATCAACGATTGCCCCGGGCACTGCAACAGATGTTTGTTAAAAATATCGACTGACTTTTTAAAATGCATCTGTAAAATCTCTCTTAATGTTATAAAATGTAATGTGCCAATGAAACCCCCTCGGAAGGCTCGCTTACGTCGTTACAAGAACATAATACGAGCGCTCACTCATAAAAGTCAAACTGTGGGGAACAAAAAGCGAATTATTGTACAAAGAGGGGGATCATTCCTCCCCATCTTATTTTCAGTTTTAGGTCCTTTACTGACTAGATTAATATAATGAAGGTGGTTGTGATTCCGCACGAGGTGTATGCTTCATTGCAAAGTTCAAAGATTCCAGACACGGCTCTAGAACCCTGTAAAAGTAGGCTTAAACGGTGAAACAGTGAAAAATCACCTGATGAGAAAAGGCTCTTGTACCAAGAGGCTTTGCAGAAATTTCTTCATGAGTACGAAGATTATAAGAATCCCACAGAGCTCCTCGTGGTTATTAGGCACAGCGCGAGTAGCGCTGAGCATGGCGACACAGGACCTGGCCCCGACGTTAGAGATGACCAACCAAAGAACAACGGAGCACAACACATCGAACATGTGTTAAAAAACAGTCTCCCATATACATTTTTTCGATTATAGTTTTGTAATAGCGCGGAAAAGTGGCTCTTCCACGTCAAAATTGAGTGCGTAAAATCTCAGAGATCTGCAATAATATCTTCTGCCTCCGCACGCGCGTTGAAAATCCAAAAAATGCGCCAAAATACGCATTTTTTTCAATATTTTCTTATAGTTTTGATTTTCATCCTACATTCTTGTAATAGCGAGGAAAAGCATCCTAAAGGTTTATTTTAGACTAGTTTTAAATATTTTTTTCCTGTGATAATACCTTCTGCCACCGCAAACGTTCCAAAATACGGAAAAATCCGCATAAATCACATATTTTTCATATTCAGCCTATACGCTAATAAATTCACTTTGTACGTCATGTAGTACTCCCACATCGTTCTAGATGCTTCCCCACAGCCTGGTATGGTGTGTTGCTCGTCATTGCCATATACGGCAATGAGTCAGTGAGTGATGACTGATGAGTCATGACTCACAACACTCTACCAGGCCTTCTTGCTCTCACTTCCCCGCAGTGTTGTGCTAGCTACATTTCGAGTAAGATGTGGATTGTGTTGCGCTTGCTGTTAATACATCTTTGGAACACGACAACACGCATATGTGGACATATACTGCATATTTTAGTGCATAATAATACGTTGGTGTAATATACAAAACTTCTGCAGAATGCAAGAATATTTTACGTTTTAGGAGTAATTTCTTAATTTTTTATATTACTTACTGTGTTTTTCACAATGTCAGTACCAGCTGAAGCAACAAGAACTTCAAGTTGCCCTATATTTGGGGCTCCAGCTGATCTAGACAAGAGGTGCCTTCCAACCTATAAGGACGTCATGAAATATTTTCATCAAATAAGGTTGAATCTGAAGACATCGGAGAAAGAGCCCACAGTTGCAGAAATTTCGGGTGTTCTCTCAAAAACTCTCGAAGATTTGTGGAAAACAGTCTCTATTCCTACTGTTTCTCATAACCTTGTCGTTCAAATGATTAAAAATTACCATGAAAAATGTCAAAACCTTCTGAAGTCAATAAAAAGGAAACAAGATAGTGACTCATTCAAAATTAAATTACAAACATTTCAAAATGAGGCAGAAAACAAATTATTTGACATCAGTGCTTGCAAATGTGAAAATTTTGATAAGTGTTCATGTGAAAACCATCTCAAAGTTCCAGCAATTGAACAAGACTTCCTTAAAGATCAGAGAACAACAAGAAAATTGGCAATAGGCTCTCTTGATGTTTTACAAACTCGTAAAGATCTAGCAACTATTGCTAGAAGACAACAGAGAATGAAACAATATGAACCAAAACCATCTACCAGTAAAGGACAAGCAACTGAAACACTGTTATCAACATCAAGTGAAACAGAAGGAGCGGATTCTGATCATGAACCGACACAGAGAATCAAATCGATGGAACAATCTCATCATGGAACAATCTCATCATTGGCTATAGCTTGTGACAGAACTGGTGTGTCAGACAGGTCTGCAACTATAATTGCTTCGGCTGTTCTTGAAGACGTGGGAATTATAAACGAAAAAGATTTAAGTTCAGTAATAGACAGATGCAAAGTAAGGAGAGCTAGAAAAAGAGTGAGATCTATCATTCAAAAGAGAGATTACGAAGAAGAAACTATGGAGAGTATCTATTTCGATGGAAGAAAGGACAGAACTGCAGTGCAAGAAAAAGTTGGCTGTAAAGGTTATCAAAAAAATATAACAGAAGAACATGTCACTTTGCTTCAAGAACCAAACTCGCATTATATTGGGCATGTAACTCCCGCTTCTGGCTCAGCACAGAGTATATCTTCTGCAATTTTGGATTTTTTTCGCTCAAATGAGATTGATATTTCAGAAGTTAAAGCCATTGGACGTGACGGGACAGCAGTTAATACAGGACCAAAAGGAGGAGTGATAAGAAGTATTGAAGAGCACTTTCAGAGAGCACTCCAGTGGCTGATTTGCTTGCTTCACATTAAAGAACTTCCCTTGCGGCACATAGTGACTGACATTGATGGTAAAACAACAGGTCCTCATAGTTTTACGGGGTCTATAGGAAAAGAGTTAATTGATTGTGAAAAGAGACCTGTTGTTGAGTTTGAAGCAGTTGAAGCGGAAGAAATTGTAGTTGACAGAGATGATCTGAGCACAGATCAGAAATATTTGGCAGAAATCTATGATGCTGTGTCAAAAGGTGAACGTACTCCCTCTCTAGCTCAAAAGAAACTAGGCAAAATGGCACACTCCAGATGGGTGACAACTGCTAACCGCATACTTCGTCTCTACGTTTTAACTGAAGAACCTTCTGACAACCTTAAGTGTATCGTGGATTATATTATGAAAGTTTATATTCCAATGTGGTTTCAAATCAAGAGAAATTCTTCAGCAACACAGGGAGCCAAACATCTTTATCAAATGATACAACGCTCGAGGTCGTTGAGTGCCCGCTGTATAGAAATAGTTGATCGTGTTATTCAGAGAAATTCCTATTTTTCTCATCCTGAGAATGTTCTCCTTAGTATGATTCACGATGAAGCAAAACATATCAGAGAATTAGGATGGAGGAGAATCCTTAAAGCAAGAGATTCTGAGTCAGACGCAGTGAGAGTGTTTAAATTGCCCACGTTGAACTTTCAGTGCAGTGAGTACTACAACATGATTAACTGGCAAACTTGTGAGCTGTCAGAGCCTCATCTGGCAAAAGTTCTTTCACGCTCCGACATCCTGAACTATATCTCATCAGGAGATGTACCTGATTTCATCCCACGCTTTCCTTGCCACACGCAAGCGGTTGAACGGCATATAAAGCTGGTAACAGAGGCTTCAGCTGCAGTATGCGGTTCAGAGGCAAGGGATGGATTTATCAGAGCAAGATTAGAATCCAGAAAGAAAATGCCAAGAATGGAAACAAAAAGTGACTACAGTGTGTAACTAGCCTAAGTCCGATCATGGTAGGGTGGTTGGGTCGGGCAAGGAGGAACTCGAAATGCAGCCACCTCCACGTGGTGAGTTATGGGTTATTTTATCAATATAGTACATTCAGAAATAAGCGAGGAGCTGCAGGCATATTACATAATAAGTCATCAAAAATAAACCAAGCATATGCAAAGTAAACTGCATTGGTGGACCTAAATTATTTAATTGCTCAAATATATAAACGTCTTAAATTACTAAAATATGATATAATGAATTGTTAATTGCATTACTTAATACATAATTAACGAATAAACTGTGGTGTAGGGCCGAAGTTGACCATAATAGCGTCATTATAAAATACGCTATTTATGTAAATTTTCCCGTATTTTGGAACGTTTGCGGAGGCAGAAGAAATTATCGCAGGAAAAAAGTACTTAAAACTAGTCTAAAATAAACCTTTAGGATGCTTTTCCTCGCTATTACAAGAAGGTAGGATGAAAATTAAAACTACAAGAAAATATTGAAAAAATGTGTATTTTGGCGCATTTTTTGGTTTTTCAACGCGCGTGCGGAGGCAGAAGATATTATTGCAGATCTCTGAGATTTTACACACTCACTTTTGACGTGGAAGAACCACTTTTCCGCGCTATTACAAAACGAAAATCGAAAAAAGTGTAAAAACGCTCCTCCCTACCGATACAGGTGAGGTCATTGTTGAAGGAACAAGGGTACAAGGATTCAATTTCGTTGATATTGTTCATGATCTGGTGAGAAAGTGGGACAGGCCTTCACTAACAGGATGGAAGCATATTAAAGCAAGACTACAACAAAAAAATGTCCCCAAAACATTGATAGGTAATCTGAATAGGTTAAAAGACCTGGATCAAGTCTCGCATGTGTCACAACTGAGTACGCCATCACCCACAGCAGCAGCATCTCTGAAGAAGAGAAAGAAGAGAACAAACGGCCAACCTTATCCAAGTGTCTCTGAAATACGCAAATGGCTAACATATTAAGTAAACGCTATTATGACATTTCTGACCCCGCCTCCTATGGTGGCGTTAATAGACTGTACAAAGGTGTTTACGGAGTAGGGAAAAAAGATGTTGAGAGGTTTTTGCGGGAACAAGATGCTTATACACTTCATAAACCGGTGAGAAAAAGGTTTAAAACGGCCAAGACAACCGCGGATTCGATTGACTATTTGGCAAGCGGATTTAACAGACATGCAAAGATATTCAATGTATAATGACGGATACCGCTACATCCTACTCAAAATATATGTATTCTCTAGATATGTGTGGCTAATTCCCCTAAAAAATAAATCGCCTGAAACAGTTGCTAAGGCGACCAAAACGTTGATGTTAAAAGAAGAAAGGGTTCCTAGCTACTTTTGTACGGATATGGGGAAAGAATTTATAGGCCGCGCTTTTCAACACATGCTCACAGAGTTTAATATCAGTTACTACACTAGCAGTTCTATACATAAGGCCTCTTTAGTTGAGAGAGTTCAACGTACCATAAAGGAACGCATGCATCGCTATTTTACACATAAAAACATATACAGATATATAAACGTTCTCGGGTTATTGGCATGATCATACAACCGTTCACACCACCGTACGATTGGCACAACACCTAACGAAGTTTTGGAAAGAGGTATGCGTCCGGAGGTGAGAAGAGATGGGCACCGCCACCGCACTCTACACATTTCAAAATCAATGATTATGTAAGGCTATCACGTTCGGGAAATAAATTCGCGAAGGGATTTGAGCAAGGATGGACACGTGAGATTTTTAAAGTTCGTGCTGTGAGACCTAAAGGCGAGATAATGATGCATTACGTTGAAGATTTGAATGGGGAAGAGATCGCTGGAGGCTTTTACAGCGAAGAGTTGCAGAAAATGACATTTAATTTAGGAAAAAGTGCGTTTAAAATTGAAAAAATTTTAGGCAGCAAAGGTTCAGGAAAGAGAAAAATGTACCTGATCAAATGACTGGGTTACCCAGAAAACTTCAACACTTATATAAAAGCTGCTGCAATAATGAAGCTTAAACACTATGCAACATGGCTCCTAGCCACTTCTATGTCACACTCCCGTCCTCTTCTTCTCTGTCTGTACTGTGTACATCCTAATAACACCCTGGCCAAGTTTGTGACAGAACTCCACGGACCCATTGAATTTGAACGTGATTGTATGGGGTGGGTTTATGTGAACTCCAGTTAGCAACCAAATTTTTAACTCTTGAAAATGAACAAATCATATTTCTGATCGATCCTTAGAAGAATCGATGAGTGCGAAGAATTAGACATAACCTTAGACAATACTATGCCATCAATCCTGTTCTGTGAGGTACAATACTACAGCACAAATATTTCGCTAGGAATCGGCCATTATGATACAGCCATGGACATTGTGACGGGGTTAAACAAGAGTCTTGAAAAGTCGTACCTGACAAATGATTTACTTTTTGAAGTCGTAAACATAGACATGCCTGCATACACATTGAAGTTAAAATCAACGCTTAGTAGAAATATTAAAGGTAAAGAGCTGTTCACAATTGTGGCTGAGGGCCGATATAGCGCAGCTCTCCAAAGAAATACCTTTCACGAGGCACAGCATGACTTGTCCAGCTTAATGTATCAATTGAAGATGGAGAAATTGGGTGAAAGCTCTCCACCCCAAGACATGTGCTATATTTACAGCAATATCGTACATCATCAATTTGTTGGGGACACCCAGGCGCGCCTGCTGCGCATTGCAAACATCCCCAACCATAGAGGAAAAATTTGAGCATTACATATGACAAGCCCCATTATGTGAATGTTGCGACTAATCTATTAACCAACATCTCGACATATATAAGAACGATTGAGGGAAAAATTTCCCATTCGGTGATGGGAGCTTAACAGTGAAACTACACTTTCGCCGTTTACAATGACCCGAAGGCCATTCAAAGTCTATCGAGGAGTGAGATACCAGCGTGGGAGTGGGGTTGGATCTATTTTTTCATCCATACTACGCACCGCTGTCCCACTGTTGAAGAGGGGTGCTAGATACCTAGGGAGGAAGGCGTTACAAACAGGCTTTGACGCGGCATAAGACATAATGGGTGGAACTAAGTCTAAAGAAGCTCTAAAAAAACATTTAAAACGTACACGGGACGAAATCATCAAAGATGCAAAGACAAAAATGCATGGTGGCGGAAAGAAGAGATCAGCCAGGAAGAAGGGGTTACCATCACGTGGCGCTAAACGTAAAAGGAAATAAAAAAGAAGTGCTCTAAGCATATGAAGCCTACGACTGATCATTTTTTTAACTGATATAAGATGAGGACACTACTCTCACAAATCATAGGCTGTTTACTGGTTGGCGAGAGAGGTGGTACTATTTCTAACTCGTCATGGCGCGTTTCATCCATCCGTGTAGTTCACAATGTTGTAAATCAGAACTGTCCCTTTTTGATATGCCCCCCATTCAGGTCTCCATTAAGCATAGCGACTTTATTACAATTAACCCATTAAACACAATTAGTTCGCCGAGTGCCCCTATAGAATTCGTGATACCCAGCTCAGGCCCTTACTTTTTGGACCCGAGCTGCATGCACATGTACGCTAAACTGCGCATAGGCTATTCTGATGGAATGGACTGCGATGATACCTACTCAGCGTACCCTGAATCCAACTTTTTACGCTCCATATTTAGCCAGTGTGAGGTGTATTTAAATCTGGTTAACATCTCGGCAGGAACGGGGTATTATCACCTACGAGCCTATCTGGAAAATGTCCTCAACTTTTCAAAAGAAGCGAAGGACACCTTTGTAACCGCTGAGGGCTTTTATCAGACTAAAGATGAAAATGGTATAAAGGATAAATTTAAAAATTCTAAAAAGAAGATATACGAGTGTTTTGGACGTCTTCATACAGACTTCACATTCGAGGAGAAACTGCTTATGAACGGGGTTGATATGAAGTTGAAGCTCAACCGCACGAGTCCTGAGATCTGCATAAATCTGGGGTCTGATCAAGAAGAGGGAGCGAAACCCGTTGTGATTCACATCATGGAGGCGTATTTGCGTATACGCCGTGTGAAATTAAGTTCGCCAAAACAAATAGAAATTGGGAAAGACTTAATACACGCCACAGTAAAATACCCAATTAACAGGGTACAGATCAAACTATACACGGTGCCCGCCGGATTGGCCTCGAAGTAACTAGAAAACGTTGCTCTTGCAGTCCTACCTAAAATGATATTGAGTGGAATGCAGGACCATGCCTCGACGAATGAAAAATATAAAAAGAGTGCCTTTAAATTCGATAATATCGGCCTTAAAAATATAACTTTATACGTAAATGGCGTTGCAATGGGAGGGGGTATGGATATGGATTATTCATCAGACGCTGTGTTCCCGCCTTGCGCGAGAGCATATAGTAATCTGGCCCATATTGCAGGTGATTGTGATGAGCTCGGGAATGGAGTAATGCAGAAAGAATTCATCGATCAATTTAACCTTTATCCGTTTGATGTTACGCCTGACTTATCTGCTAGTGTAAATCGCACTTAAGTCCACAACAGAGTGGAAACATCTCAGTCAGATTGGAATTCGCCAAGCCTATAGACGCGCCTATAAGTGTGCTAGTTTACCTCGAATCACAAGCACTAATAGAAGTTGATCGTTTCAGGAACGTCGTCACAGACTTTTAAAATGGACGCGAATGCACTCCAGAGAGGATGAAAAGTGACGGAATCACACGCTTCAAATTTATCGGTGTTTGTGAATAATGAAATATTGAAATTGCCAACTACGAGAAACTGGTACGGGATTATCGTTAACACCGACATTGTGGGGGGTGAGGGGATTCATTGGTTTGCAATCTATTTTGAAAATAGGGAAAGAATGTACTATTTTGACTCACTCGGCGCTCAGCCCTGGAATGATTCTGTGGTTGTAAAGTTTATCGAGCAGATACATGTACCTGAGAGTGTGTGGAACCCATATCGCCTTCAAGGATATTATAGCAACACGTGCGGCATGTACGCCCTCTCATTTCTCATGCACATGTCACGGGGAAAGGGTTTTATAAATTTTTTTAAATTATTCGATTTGTGGGACACTGAAATGAACGATAAAACGGTATGAAAACAAAAAAAAAGGTTCCCATATGTTAGCACACGCTGTATTGTGTAAAGGTGTATATCTATATTGTGTAAGGGCCTATTTGTAGATTAAGATTTAAGGGACACAGGTTCCGCTTTGTACATGTATTCTACCAATTAATAAATTAAATGAAAATACAATGTTTTGTTCTTAACCCCAAACATACTTACATTAGCTCCCCGATGACCTGGCATTCGTTGGACCGGATGTCAGCCAATACCTTGACCTCGGTGTTCAGGTCGCTGGGTTGGCTGTGCGGGGAAGCATCCATAGCATTTATTCCCCTTTCATTAAAACGAAAAGTAGCTATAACACGATCAAGTTTCGCATCGGTCTTATAAGGAGAAGTTAACATGATTAGTTCATACTGAATCAATTAAAGTTAACTAAAAATAAATTAGTTTAATTAAAGAGTTACAATAAGAGAAAGTGCCGGTTAGGACATCCGGCAAATTATAATCACAAAGCAGATATCCTGACAGTTTTCAAAAGTAAGAGTGCTAAGACAACGTCTGCCGATGCCGGGTCTCGATCCCGGGCCCGCAGGCAATTCTTAAAAGTTTTGGTAATTTTAAAATCCTATCTGTAGAACTTTCTATAAATTTTTAAATTATCGAGAAAAGTATATATATATATGCCGAAATAACCACGAAGGAAACAGAGAATAATTAAAAATATCTAAGTTAACGCCGATTGAAACGTTATATATAGGCCGAGAATAAAGCACAAGCTATTTTCAAATCGCATTTATTATGGCACTTATAAGTTAACACTGAATGAACCACAGAATATAATCACAAATTAACTACTTACATTTTAATATCGTCTTCATTGAACGGGTTTTGCATTTCGTCACAATTTTCTGAAACAACTTGCGTAGATAAAAGTTCATTCCGATCTGCAGCTTTGTAAATTAGGCGCGTTGCCTCAGCATAGAAATCTTTATCTTCAAACAATTCGGGGGAGTCGTACAGTTGGCTCATGCTTGGTATTTCAAAAGCACTGTTCCAAAAAACGAATGAAATGAGGCTCTGAGATGAAAATGCCCCCTTTTATAAATGGGATCGTAATGAACCCAGAACACACGATTCGCGAGCTTCCTATTGGCTATCAGTGAATTTTGGCGAACCTTAACGCGTAGGCTTGCATAGCGGCCAAACAGAGGTCCTGGGCTCCTCCCACAGGGCTGTGATTGGCTGCCCCGTGAAATCTGGGACGTGTCAGATATTCCCATTCTTAGAGAGAGAGAAACGCTTGTTTTTTGATTCGACCGAGAGAAAGAGAGAGAGAGAGAGAGAGCGAGAGAGAGCGAGAGGTAGCTGAGGATGGTATGTGAATCGGTTTATGGCTCTGAAATAAAAAGCGGGAGGTAATTTCAGATTCAATTATCCATGAAAACAACCAGCGAGCGAAGCATGCGCCCGCCGCTGTAAATGTTTATTGTATCGTACGATAACTCAGGGATACAATAAATAAATTAAAAAAAATAAAGATGTGTGATGTAGCGCTTCATTAAACACTAAAGTTTATGACGTCGAGAGAATGAAAATAAGATTCCATCGATGCGTTGTTTATTATCGAGATTTTAAATCCAATGTTATCTTTCGGTCCCTGGCGCCGCTAAAACTCGCTGTAGAACAGGTGTTTCAAATTTTATTTTTAAAGGATAATCTTTAATAGGCGTATATATATATACTTTATATATTTATATATACATATATATATATATATATATATATATGTATATATATATATATATACACACACACATTAACATCACCTTATTAATTCACGCATGACGAGAATTAATACAGCTTTCCATTCCGCAATTATCAGAACGTTGTTTAATATAATTGTATATGTGTGTCTATATATACATATATTTTTTTTCCATAAATATTTATGATCTTCTATGGTTCAGCTGTCTACTTCGTTTAATTAGGAAATGTTCAGGAGGGAATTTGATTATACTGTCTTTGTACATATATAGGATCACCTTTCCTTTCGATACAATAAACTCCTGCGACAATTTAACCTTTATCCGTTTGATGTTACGCCTGACTTATCTGCTAGTGTAAATCGCACTTAAGTCCACAACAGAGTGGAAACATCTCAGTCAGATTGGAATTCGCCAAGCCTATAGACGCGCCTATAAGTGTGCTAGTTTACCTCGAATCACAAGCACTAATAGAAGTTGATCGTTTCAGGAACGTCGTCACAGACTTTTAAAATGGACGCGAATGCACTCCAGAGAGGATGAAAAGTGACGGAATCACACGCTTCAAATTTATCGGTGTTTGTGAATAATGAAATATTGAAATTGACAACTACGAGAAACTGGTACGGGATTATCGTTAACACCGACATTGTGGGGGGTGAGGGGATTCATTGGTTTGCAATCTATTTTGAAAAAAGGGAAATAATGTACTATTTTGACTCACTCGGCGCTCAGCCCTGGAATGATTCTGTGGTTGTAAAGTTTATCGAGCAGATACATGTACCTGAGAGTGTGTGGAACCCATATCGCCTTCAAGGATATTATAGCAACACGTGCGGCATGTACGCCCTCTCATTTATCATGCACATGTCACGGGGAAAGGGTTTTATAAATTTTTTAAAATTATTCGATTTGTGGGACACTGAAATGAACGATAAAACGGTATGAAAACATAAAAAAAAGGTTCCCATATGTTAGCACACACTGTATTGTGTAAAGGTGTATATCTATATTGTGTAAGGGCCTATTTGTAGATTAAGACTTATTTAAGGGACACTGGTTCCGCTTTGTACATGTTTTCTACCAATTAATAAATTAAATGAAAATACAATGTGTTTTGTTCTTAACCCCAAACATACTTACATTAGCTCCCCGATGACCTGGCATTCGTTGGACCGGATGTCAGCCAATACCTTGACCTCGGTGTTCAGGTCGCTGGGTTGGCTGTGCGGGGAAGCATCCATAGCATTTATTCCCCTTTCATTAAAACGAAAAGTAGCTATAACACGATCAAGTTTCGCATCGGTCTTATAAGGAGAAGTTAACATGATTAGTTCATACTGAATCAATTAAAGTTAACTAAAAATAAATTAGTTTAATTAAAGAGTTACAATAAGAGAAAGTGCCGGTTAGGACATCCGGCAAATTATAATCACAAAGCAGATATCCTGACAGTTTTCAAAAGTAAGAGTGCTAAGACAACGTCTGCCGATGCCGGGTCTCGATCCCGGGCCCGCAGGCAATTCTTAAAAGTTTTGGTAATTTTAAAATCCTATCTGTAGAACTTTCTATAAATTTTAAATTATCGAGAAAAGTATATATATATATGCCGAAATAACCACGAAGGAAACAGAGAATAATTAAAAATATTAAGTTAACGCCGATTGAAACGTTATATATAGGCCGAGAATAAAGCACAAGCTATTTCAAATCGCATTTATTATGGCACTTATAAGTTAACACTGAATGAACCACAGAATATAATCACAAATTAACTACTTACATTTTAATATCGTCTTCATTGAACGGGTTTTGCATTTCGTCACAATTTTCTGAAACAACTTGCGTAGATAAAAGTTCATTCCGATCTGCAGCTTTGTAAATTAGGCGCGTTGCCTCAGCATAGAAATCTTTATCTTCAAACAATTCGGGGGAGTCGTACAGTTGGCTCATGCTTGGTATTTCAAAAGCACTGTTCCAAAAAAACGAATGAAATGAGGCTCTGAGATGAAAATGCCCCCTTTTATAAATGGGATCGTAATGAACCCAGAACACACGATTCGCGAGCTTCCTATTGGCTATCAGTGAATTTTTGGCGAACCTTAACGCGTAGGCTTGCATAGCGGCCAAACAGAGGTCCTGGGCTCCTCCCACAGGGCTGTGATTGGCTGCCCCGTGAAATCTGGGACGTGTCAGATATTCCCATTCTTAGAGAGAGAGAAACGCTTTGTTTTTTGATTCGACCGAGAGAAAGAGAGAGAGAGAGAGAGAGCGAGAGAGAGCGAGAGGTAGCTGAGGATGGTATGTGAATCGGTTTATGGCTCTGAAATATAAAAGTGGGAGGTAATTTCAGATTCAATTATCCATGAAGGGAAAACATCCAGCGAGCGAAGCATGCGCCCGCCACTGTAAATGTTTATTGTATCGTACGATAACGCAGGGATACAATAAATAAATTAAAAAAAATAAAGATGTGTGATGTAGCGCTTCATTAAACACTAAAGTTTATGACGTCGAGAGAATGAAAATAAGATTCCATCGATGCGTTGTTTATTATCGAGATTTTAAATCCAATGTTATCTTTCGGTCCCTGGCGCCGCTAAAACTCGCTGTAGAACAGGTGTTTCAAATTTTATTTTTAAAGGATAATCTTTAATAGGCGTATATATATATACTGTATATATTTATATATACATATATATATGTGTATACATATATATATATATATATACACACACACATTAACATCACCTTATTAATTCACGCATGACGAGAATTAATACAGCTTTCCATTCCGCAATTATCAGAACGTTGTTTAATATAATTGTATATGTGTGTCTATATATATACATATATTTTTTTTTCCATAAATATTTATGATCTTCTATGGTTCAGCTGTCTACTTCGTTTAATTAGGAAATGTTCAGGAGGGAATTTGATTATACTGTCTTTGTACATATATAGGATCACCTTTGCTTTCGATACAATAAACTCCTGCGACAATTTAACCTTTATCCGTTTGATGTTACGCCTGACTTATCTGCTAGTGTAAATCGCACTTAAGTCCACAACAGAGTGGAAACATCTCAGTCAGATTGGAATTCGCCAAGCCTATAGACGCGCCTATAAGTGTGCTAGTTTACCTCGAATCACAAGCACTAATAGAAGTTGATCGTTTCAGGAACGTCGTCACAGACTTTTAAAATGGACGCGAATGCACTCCAGAGAGCGATGAAAAGTGACGGAATCACACGCTTCAAATTTATCGGTGTTTGTGAATGATGAAATATTGAAATTGCCAACTACGAGAAACTGGTACGGGATTATCGTTAGCACCGACATTGTGGGGGGTGAGGCGATTCATTGGTTTGCAATCTATTTTGAAAATAGGGAAGAATGTACTATTTTGACTCACTCGGCGCTCAGCCCTGGAATGATTCTGTGGTTGTAAAGTTTATCGAGCAGATACATGTACCTGAGAGTGTGTGGAACCCATATCGCCTTCAAGGATATTATAGCAACACGTGCGGCATGTACGCCCTCTCATTTATCATGCACATGTCACGGGGAAAGGGTTTTATAAATTTTTTAAAATTATTCGATTTGTGGGACACTGAAATGAACGATAAAACGGTATGAAAACATAAAAAAAAGGTTCCCATATGTTAGCACACACTGTATTGTGTAAAGGTGTATATCTATATTGTGTAAGGGCCTATTTGTAGATTAAGACTTATTTAAGGGACACTGGTTCCGCTTTGTACATGTTTTCTACCAATTAATAAATTAAATGAAAATACAATGTGTTTTGTTCTTAACCCCAAACATACTTACATTAGCTCCCGATGACCTGGCATTCGTTGGACCGGATGTCAGCCAATACCTTGACCTCGGTGTTCAGGTCGCTGGGTTGGCTGTGCGGGGAAGCATCCATAGCATTTATTCCCCTTTCATTAAAACGAAAAGTAGCTATAACACGATCAAGTTTCGCATCGGTCTTATAAGGAGAAGTTAACATGATTAGTTCATACTGAATCAATTAAAGTTAACTAAAAATAAATTAGTTTAATTAAAGAGTTACAATAAGAGAAAGTGCCGGTTAGGACATCTGGCAAATTATAATCACAAAGCAGATATCCTGACAGTTTTCAAAAGTAAGAGTGCTAAGACAACGTCTGCCGATGCCGGGTCTCGATCCCGGGCCCGCAGGCAATTCTTAAAAGTTTTGGTAATTTTAAAATCCTATCTGTAGAACTTTCTATAAATTTTTAAATTATCGAGAAAAGTATATATATATATGCCGAAATAACCACGAAGGAAACAGAGAATAATTAAAAATATTTAAGTTAACGCCGATTGAAACGTTATATATAGGCCGAGAATAAAGCACAAGCTATTTTCAAATCGCATTTATTATGGCACTTATAAGTTAACACTGAATGAACCATAGAATATAATCACAAATTAACTACTTACATTTTAATATCGTCTTCATTGAACGGGTTTTGCATTTCGTCACAATTTTCTGAAACAACTTGCGTAGATAAAAGTTCATTCCGATCTGCAGCTTTGTAAATTAGGCGCGTTGCCTCAGCATAGAAATCTTTATCTTCAAACAATTCGGGGGAGTCGTACAGTTGGCTCATGCTTGGTATTTCAAAAGCACTGTTCCAAAAAAACGAATGAAATGAGGCTCTGAGATGAAAATGCCCCCTTTTATAAATGGGATCGTAATGAACCCAGAACACACGATTCGCGAGATTCCTATTGGCTATCAGTGAATTTTTGGCGAACCTTAACGTGTAGGCTTCCATAGCGGCCAAACAGAAGTCCTGGGCTCCGCCCACAGGGCTGTGATTGGCTGCCCCGTGAAATCTGGGACGTGTCAGATATTCCCATTCGTAGAGAGAGAGAAACGCTTTGTTTTTTGATTCGACCGAGAGAAAGAGAGAGAGAGAGAGAGAGCGAGAGAGAGAGACGAGAGGTAGCTGAGGATGGTATGTGAATCGGTTTATGGCTCTGAAATATAAAAGTGGGAGGTAATTTCAGATTCAATTATCCATGAAGGGAAAACAACCAGCGAGCGAAGCATGCGCCCGCCGCTGTAAATGTTTATTGTATCGTACGATAACGCAGGGATACAATAAATAAATTAAAAAAAATAAAGATGTGTGATGTAGCGCTTCATTAAACACTAAAGTTTATGACGTCGAGAGAATGAAAATAAGATTCCATCGATGCGTTGTTTATTATCGAGATTTTAAATCCAATGTTATCTTTCGGTCCCTGGCGCCGCTAAAACTCGCTGTAGAACAGGTGTTTCAAATTTTATTTTTAAAGGATAATCTTTAATAGGCGTATATATATATACTGTATATATTTATATATACATATATATATGTGTATACATATATATATATATATATATATATATATATATATATAACACACACACATTAACATCACCTTATTAATTCAGGCATGACGAGAATTAATACAGCTTTCCATTCCGCAATTATCAGAACGTTGTTTAATATAATTGTATATGTGTGTCTATATATATACATATATTTTTTTTTCCATAAATATTTATGATCTTCTATGGTTCAGCTGTCTACTTCGTTTAATTAGGAAATGTTCAGGAGGGAATTTGATTATACACTCTTTGTACATATATAGGATCACCTTTGCTTTCGATACAATAAACTCCTGCGACAATTTAACCTTTATCCGTTTGATGTTACGCCTGACTTATCTGCTAGTGTAAATCGCACTTAAGTCCACAACAGAGTGGAAACATCTCAGTCAGATTGGAATTCGCAAGCCTATAGACGCGCCTATAAGTGTGCTAGTTTACCTCGAATCACAAGCACTAATAGAAGTTGATCGTTTCAGGAACGTCGTCACAGACTTTTAAAATTGACGCGAATGCACTCCAGAGAGAGATGAAAAGTGACGGAATCACACGCTTCAAATTTATCGGTGTTTGTGAATGATGAAATATTGAAATTGCCAACTACGAGAAACTGGTACGGGATTATCGTTAACACCGACATTGTGGGGGGTGAGGTAATTCATTGGTTTGCAATCTATTTTGAAAATAGGGAAGAATGTACTATTTTGACTCACTCGGCGCTCAGCCCTGGAATGATTCTGTGGTTGTAAAGTTTATCGAGCAGATACATGTACCTGAGAGTGTGTGGAACCCATATCGCCTTCAAGGATATTATAGCAACACGTGCGGCATGTACGCCCTCTCATTTCTCATGCACATGTCACGGGGAAAGGGTTTTATAAATTTTTTAAAATTATTCGATTTGTGGGACACTGAAATGAACGATAAAGCGGTATGAAAACATAAAAAAAAGGTTCCCATATGTTAGCACACGCTGTATTGTGTAAAGGTGTATATCTATATTGTGTAAGGGCCTATTTGTAGATTAAGACTTATTTAAGGGACACAGGTTCCGCTTTGTACATGTATTCTACCAATTAATAAATTAAATGAAAATACAATGTGTTTTGTTCTTAACCCCAAACATACTTACATTAGCTCCCCGATGACCTGGCATTCGTTGGACCGGATGTCAGCCAATACCTTGACCTCGGTGTTCAGGTCGCTGGGTTGGCTGTGCGGGGAAGCATCCATAGCATTTATTCCCCTTTCATTAAAACGAAAAGTAGCTATAACACGATCAAGTTTCGCATCGGTCTTATAAGGAGAAGTTAACATGATTAGTTCATACTGAATCAATTAAAGTTAACTAAAAATAAATTAGTTTAATTAAAGAGTTACAATAAGAGAAAGTGCCGGTTAGGACATCTGGCAAATTATAATCACAAAGCAGATATCCTGACAGTTTTCAAAAGTAAGAGTGCTAAGACAACGTCTGCCGATGCCGGGTCTCGATCCCGGGCCCGCAGGCAATTCTTAAAAGTTTTGGTAATTTTAAAATCCTATCTGTAGAACTTTCTATAAATTTTTAAATTATCGAGAAAAGTATATATATATATGCCGAAATAACCACGAAGGAAACAGAGAATAATTAAAAATATTTAAGTTAACGCCGATTGAAACGTTATATATAGGCCGAGAATAAAGCACAAGCTATTTTCAAATCGCATTTATTATGGCACTTATAAGTTAACACTGAATGAACCACAGAATATAATCACAAATTAACTACTTACATTTTAATATCGTCTTCATTAACGGGTTTTGCATTTCGTCACAATTTTCTGAAACAACTTGCGTAGATAAAAGTTCATTCCGATCTGCAGCTTTGTAAATTAGGCGCGTTGCCTCAGCATAGAAATCTTTATCTTCAAACAATTCGCGGGAGTCGTACAGTTGGCTCATGCTTGGTATTTCAAAAGCACTGTTCCAAAAAAACGAATGAAATGAGGCTCTGAGATGAAAATGCCCCCTTTTATAAATGGGATCGTAATGAACCCAGAACACACGATTCGCGAGCTTCCTATTGGCTTTCAGTGAATTTTTGGCGAACCTTAACGCGTAGGCTTCCATAGCGGCCAAACAGAAGTCCTGGGCTCCGCCCACAGGGCTGTGATTGGCTGCCCCGTGAAATCTGGGACGTGTCAGATATTCCCATTCGTAGAGAGAGAGAAACGCATTGTTTTTTGATTCGACCGAGAGAAAGAGAGAGAGAGAGAGAGCGAGAGAGAGAGAGCGAGAGGTAGCTGAGGATGGTATGTGAATCGGTTTATGGCTCTGAAATATAAAAGTGGGAGGTAATTTCAGATTCAATTATCCATGAAGGGAAAACAACCAGCGATCGAAGCATGCGCCCGCCGCTGTAAATGTTTATTGTATCGTACGATAACGCAGGGATACAATAAATAAATTAAAAAAAATAAAGATGTGTGATGTAGCGCTTCATTAAACACTAAAGTTTATGACGTCGAGAGAATGAAAATAAGATTCCATCGATGCGTTGTTTATTATCGAGATTTTAAATCCAATGTTATCTTTCGGTCCATGGCGCCGCTTAAACTCGCTGTAGAACAGGTGTTTCAAATTTTTTATTTTAAAGGATAATCTTTAATAGGCGTATATATATATACTGTATATATTATATATATATATATATATATATATATATATATATATACACACACACACATTAACATCACCTTATTAATTCACGCATGACGAGAATTAATACAGCTTTCCATTCCGCAATTATCAGAACGTTGTTTAATATAATTGTATATGTGTGTCTATATATATACATATATTTTTTTTCCATAAATATTTATGATCTTCTATGGTTCAGCTGTCTACTTCGTTTAATTAGGAAATGTTCAGGAGGGAATTTGATTATACTGTCTTTGTACATATATAGGATCACCTTTGCTTTCGATACAATAAACTCCTGCGACAAACAATTTTCAGAACGTTGTTTAGCATAATTGTATATATATATATATATTTAGCGAGAGAGAGAGGGAGAGAGAGCGAGAGGGAGAGAGAGAGCGAGATGGAGAGAGAGAGCGAGAGAGCGAGAGGGAGATCGCGAGAGGGAGAGAGCGAGAGGGAGAGAGAGGGAGGGCGAGAGGGAGAGAGAGAGGGAGGGCGAGATGGAGAGAAGGGGAGAGGGAGAAAGAGAGCGAGAGGGAGATCCATGCTAGGGCACCCTGGCTACCAATCGTTGAAGGACGCACCGCCACCGGGTCTCGAACCCGACGCATATAATCGTGTGTGCGTAATATTTTATGGGGGTATAGACGGGTGTGTACGTGCCCAAACGAGGTATACACTGTGCCAACTGGCTGATAGTGCCTGGAGGCACTGGCTGATTAAGCCGACTGGCTGATTAGGGGCCTATAAGACAACGTCCGCTCGGCTGAAGTCTTAATATGCGCTTGGCTCCTGTCAAGCGAACATCTCTCTTCCTCTCTCTCCTTCTCATCTCTCCCTTGGGGATAACTCCGCCTCCAAGTTGCATAATCCTTGTTGCTCTTGCAACAACCCCTTCCCCCTTTGGGGGTTTGCACTGCCACTGGTGCCAAGGGGGTTTGGCACTTTTGCAACATTGATCAGCATTTTCAATTGCATTGCATTCTCTCCTTTTGCGCCCACACTACTGAAGTTTTCCATTTACATGGTCTGGACTGCCTGAGATAAGGATGGCTTGTCTGTGCTCCTATATCCCAAAGGAATCCTGTATTCAAAAGAACATTAGGTAATAATGATTACGGATTTCTAAAACATTCAAAATTTTAAAATGCAGCGTCTAGAAATATAAGCATAGTATAACTCAGTGTTGATTATACATCTATTTCTATACCTTCATTTTTTCCATCCCAGTGTACTACAACATATTTTGGAGGGACAAATTTACTCTTAACATCTTGTGCCACTTCACGTCGATGTAATGCTCTCTGTTTCACTGTAGTTGCCTTGGAGATGTTAAATTGGTCAAGATCCACCGGTGGGACTGCTGATCGCACGACTGCACTGACAACTTCAGCAACCTAATAAAAATAAGATATACAACATTTTTAAGAGAAGTAATTGTACAAACAAAGCCAATTCATGTAAATTAATTGTACTGATATATACAGTATATGTTATACGAAAGTAGATCAACCGGTAAACAAACCTAATTGTTGGAGAGGCGGAATCGATCGGCCATCTCAGTAATGGGACTATATCTCAGAAGTTTACGAGGCAGATTGACAGAAACTGTCTTCAATACATCGTTTTGTGGGTGCAACGAAGTGACTATCCAAACCATTGATCTTTTCAGAATTATCATTACTCTCAGAGTCATCCGAGTTCTCAGAGAAGGCTTCAGTACAATGCTGTTCCTTTGAAGTGGAAGCTACAGAATGAAGGCTCGCATCTTTGGAGTGTCGGGCTATCTTATTTTCTTCTTGTCTTAACCTTTCCGCTTGTTGTTTTCTCTTTGTGCTAAACACTTTGTCATTCCCAGACATTGTACTAAGTCTTTCTGAACGTTGATCTACATAAAACCTAATATCTTCGTCTTTATCGTATGCATTTAGGAATCTGTTGCATTTGATTTCTTCGATCGCATCATCTGCTCCGATGTCCCAAAATCGATCAAGTTTATCCAGGGTCAGATTCCCTTTTCCTGTTTCTGTTTAGCACATTCCACTCACTCCACAAAGCTTCCAGCTTCTTCATGCAGTTGCATGGCCACATTGTCTTAATTCTAGCCATCGCCCAGAATGTAAGAACATTGTCAACAGTTATTTTGACCGCTTCTCGCCTATTACAGCACTTTTCGTTAACGTAAAAGTAATAACTAAGAACTTCTCGGACAGTTAGCAATTTCGAGCCGCAGATAGAGTGTGTCGGCTGTCTTACTAGGGAACGTTTCGCAATCACTCTTATACCATTACTAGAATATTTCTACAAACAAAATCAATCTGCAACAGAAAATTAATTGTAATTGAGGTAACAACCTTACGCTAGACAGACTATACAGAATTTAAGAAATCACTGACTGAAAAAAATACGTCTTGAACTGTAGTGGGTTTGACTTGGCCCTACATTCAATTATATGAAACATGCATATAATCGTCATCTGTACAATAAAGAACAATGTTTTTAGTTACGTTTTGTTATAGAAAATGGCCTTGTGGTCGCCCACAAAATATAAAAAACAAGAATAATGGAATACAGAAGAAAGCATGTGACACCGCCATGATTCAAATGTTTATTAAATGATATAAAAATCAAGAAATAAATGCCTTATTATTATAAATTAAATTATACAATTAAATTTGGAAACAAATGAATGTTATATTAGTAAATTGCAGTGCTACCATTATTGGGAATCACTAAATTTCCCTAAATTGCTCTAAATCGAAGAAAAACTGAAGTTTCCTGAAATCCGAGAAATTCAACCTCGATGAGGAACCCCTAAACAAATTTTGATTTTGACAAAAATGGTATCAAAGAACTTCTATTGACTTATATAATGGGAAAAAATACCATCACCTATAAATTTCAAACTTTTGTTTTTTTTAACCACCCTAAGTCGCGAGTACCAAGTGCAAACTCGTCACATTGGCAATTTTGCGATTGTTCCATGAATGAATAGTTCATCCCTCCCCAATCTACAGAGAACTTGGTATAGCCGAATGGATCAAGGTTAATTCGTCACCGGTTAGTTCGTCACTGGTCAATTCGTCACCGGTCAATTTGTTATAATGTTATAATGTTTCAGACCAACAAAGAACCTAGGATCCACTCATGGCTGGTCTACCTAACTGTGTTCGTAATTGTGTATTGTATATGTCCTCCGTGGTGGCGGAGGGGACCTACAATTTTACGTGGGTTCCGAACCACAAGAACATAAGAAATTTATGTAACAACTGCCTGTACATTCGCAACGACCAATTTTTGCAAAACTAAATAATTACACTGGTCAACACTCATTTTATTGCCAATCATATTAGAGTGATTTTGGGGTAACTTTGTGGTACTGATTCCGAATATGACATCAGTTTTGCTAGATTGGCTCTAATTTATGAGATAATTGGTACCCCATTGAAACACGTAAAAATGCAAAAAATTTAATGTTCAGGCGGAGCCTACTTACAAATCGCATTGAAAGTGTCTCAAATCATACAAAAGTAAACGCATGAAATACATAATGGCATTTTATTCGGTCTCACCATCTAGAATGTTCCGGTAGTTTCCCATATGCACGCGTTATGGTTACGTTTCCTATTAATTGAGGGTATTCATTATCTCAAGAACTAGAGCCAAATCGGAAAAACTACTTTCATTTTGGAATTCAGCAACCCCAAAATAACCTAAATTCGTACGAATTTCCTTGGCAACGAAAAAAAAAAGTTTTTTTGTTGACCTGTGAATATCAATTAAAACTAATTATTATCGATTTAAAACTAAAGATAGAATCTCTGGATCCAGAGGATCAAGTCATAATAGACTACTATCCACAAATATGTTACACTCTATATCTATTTATAACCGACATGCAAATATATCAGATCCAAAGAATCCAGTCAATTTCATTACGGTATCCATCAATACTAGTACCTGCCAACGAAAAATAAGTCACGGTCCATATCGATTGCGGACCAAGTCAAAATTTACAACCATATACATTACAATATAATACTTAGGAGGAAAAGTAGGTGTGGCTGTAAAGACTGTACAGTAATGTAGAAATGTGTGTGCACCCATTTTGGGTCTCCCATTTAAAGGTGTTTGTGGGGCAAGTGAAGATCATGAGTTTTTCAATACCTCACAGTACTATGGGGGGCACCGCTCGGCAGAGGAATCTCTTTAAATGGGGTGTGTAAGGACAGAGAGTATCCCCTAACCCAAGATGCTGCCTCCCTATATCCCACAACACTTGTGTTGAGCTGTGGGATCTATCACCACAAAGCCTTAATTTTACTACCTTAAACTATACCCAATCTATCAACATATGCGTCTAATCGATTTTTAAACATGTTTATAGACGTGCTACTAATTACTTCTACCGGCAAACTATTCCAGCTATTTACTATTCTATGCGTAAAAAAGTTTTTGCAACTGCTGTCTCGAACCTTCTACTTGTCAACTTACACCCGTTATTTCTAGTCCTATTATATTGAGATATTTCGAAAAAGCTATCTCTATCTACGTTATCGAACCCATTCATAATTTTGAAAACCTGGATTAGATCACCCCTTAGCCTCCTAGTCTCGAGTGTTGTCAATTTTAACTCCTTAAGCCTATCCTCGTACGACTTTGACCTAAGCGACGGAATCATCTTAGTTGCTCGTCTTTGAACTCTTTCGATTTTGTCTATATCTTTGCGCATATGCGGATTCCAAAATTGGACCGCGTACTCCAAATGGGGTCTAACTAATGATTTATAAAGAGGAACTATAATATCGCGCGATTTGTACTCAAAATTTCGAGCTATAAAACCTAACACTTTGTTCGCCTTATTGACCGCTGCTGTACTTTGTTTCGCTACTTTTAAATCACCAGTGACTATAACTCCTAAATCTTTTTCCTGCTCTACGCTTGTTAAATCTTTCCCTGACATACTATACGCAAAATTACCGTTACGCGAACCTATATGCAAAATTTTGCACTTATCAACGTTAAATCTCATTTGCTATGTGACTGACCAATCAACGATTTTATTAAGATCTTCCTGAATTTAACTCTATCTTCGTCATTAATCGCCCTACCACCCAGCTTCGTGTCATCCGCAAACTTTGAAACTGTACTGACTAGGCCGACATCTAAATCGTTAATATATATAAGAAAAAGCAAGGGGCCCAATACAGAACCCTGAGGAACGCCGCTCGCTACATTAGACCAACACAACTCCGCTCCATCAACGACCACCCTCTGTTTCCTACCTCGCAACCATTCTTCTAGCCAATTTATTACTACACCCCTGATTCCATGAGCCTTAGTTTTTTCAATGAGTCTTTCGTGCGGCACGGTGTCCAACGCTTTTTGAAAATCTAAATACACTACATCAACCGCCCGATGTCTATCGTAAACGTCAACCACGCTTTGAAAAAATTCTAAAAGATTAGTTAAGCAAGGTTTGTTTCGCCTAAAACCGTGCTGCTTATTTCTAACTAGTTTATGCACTTCTAAGTGTTCGACTATACGATCCCTAATTATTGATTCCAGTAGCTTACCTACAACAGACGTTAAACTGATTGGCCTATAATTTCCAGCCGCACCTTTATCGCCTTTCTTAAAGATAGGTGTTACGTTTGCTAACTTGAAATTATCTGGGACGGACCCCTCAGAAATAGACGCATTAAAATTCTTTGTTAGCGGCACAACAATGCTATCTTTTAATTCTTTTAGTTGTATGGGATATATGGAATCCGACCCCGGTGATTTACGCGTTTTCATTTTATCAATATAGCGCATTACCTCCCCTTCACTAACCACGATATTATCCAAAATATTACCATTATCAAACGGTATTATGTCTATGACCGTAGGGATATTCGTTACATCTTCTATAGTAAAAACTGACGTAAAAAATTCGTTTAGCAAGGTAGCCATTTCCTTGTTTTCAGAAACTAGATCTCCGTTTACATTTTTCAAAGGCCCCAAGACACTTTTTACTGGATTTCTATTATTTACGTATTGAAAGAATCGCTTGGGGTTTTCTTTACCATCACGAGCTATGGAGATTTCAAATTCGCGCTTGGACTTTTTTATTACACTTTTCTCTTCACGCCTTAGAGATATGTAGTTGTTTCGTAACAACAGATTATCTTTATCGCACTTATATAGCCTATAAGCCCTATCTCTAATCTTTATAATGTCTCCTACTCTAGAAGTAAACCACAAGGGCTTGTTGTTTACTTTCGCACGCTTAATTTTGTACGGTACACATTCCTCATTTATAGTCCTAAATACTGTTACGAACGATTCCCACATTAGTTTTGCGTTGGAGTTCCCCATTACGTTTTCCCAATTGACGTGTGAAAATTTATTTTGAAATTTACTAAAGTCTGCGTGCTGGAAGTTAGGAATTTTAGTCGAGTTAGTTGGTTTCGAGTGACTTACTGAGAGGACAAACTCTACCATATTGTGATCGCTATTGCTTAACGGTTCTATTACTTGAAGATCAGTAATTAGCCTATCATCCGTAGTTATTACTAAATCTAAAATACTGTCCAACCTCGTAGGTTCCCCAACCTTTTGAATAAGAAAGCTATCCTCGAGAAAATTAAGTAAACGATTACCTTCCGCGTCTCCCTGCATTGTATCGTAATTCACGTTGGCCCAATTAAAGTCACCCATAAGTAAAGCCTGCTCACTACTGATTATTCTCTTTAGTTCACGATATAACGCTTCGTCCGTATCAGCTGTTTGATTAGGGGGCCTATATATAACCGCAACAACAAGTTTGAAATCGTTCAATTTAAGTTCTGCTATAGTCGAATCTATCGGTTCTGGAATTGACTGCTTTACTTCTATAACGTTCGCAATATTATCTTTGATATACAACATAACACCGCCTCCTCGCCTACCTATTTGTTTTTAACAAAAAGTCTATAACCTTTAATTTGATACTCCCCTACAAAGTCACGTGTTTCAGTGCTAAGCCACGATTCATTTATCGCAATTAATCATAGTCTTTACAAGCAATTAAAGAAAAAAATTCGTTTATTTTATTTCGTAGGCTACGAGCATTTAAGGATAGAACCTTCAAATTGTTTGTAATTGCGACACCTTCGCGAGCGCAGAGAAAATATGTGGAATTTACGCTGGGACCGTTCGGGTTGCGGCAGCCTGAAAAGAAGAGACAGTATTATGAAATAGTCTTCCTAAACGCGCAGCTCCAACGTCATTAAAATGAAGTCCATCTTCGAGGAACAAGTCCCTCCTGCCGTAGAAACTGTTCCAAAAATTTGCAAAATGCACTAATTCCTGTTGGCAAAGAGACTTTAGGTTATTGTTAATATAGGTCGCCTTGCTGTAGAAATCGTTTCGTTGGATAATTCGAGGAAGTATACCTGTTAAAACAATCTTATTATTTTTCTCCTTTATTCGCTCTAATAAGTCCCTGTACCTAGCCAGCAGTTCTTCCGATCTAGAATTTAAAACGTTATTAGTACCAACATGAATAACATACGTTTTGTCCTCGGCGGTACCGTCTGTAAAATGGTCAACACTATTAGTTATATCCTCCACCCTTGCACCAGGGTAGCAATAACGGCGCCTACGACGAGGGTTTCTTCCACAGAATTCCTGGAGCTGCCCTCGAACAATGGGATCGCCAACGAGTCGTATTTCTGGTTCATCAGCATCTTCGAAACCTAAAACAGAAAACGTATTGCTTGTTATTACTGGTAGACAAGTCTTTGCTTTTCTCAATGGGGCTCCATTTCGCACTCGAACGAAGGGTTGGGAACTAGGGGAAGAGAGAGGGCTATTAGTACTATTTATATTATTAGTAGAAACTGAGGCAGGAGGGGTCGTAACTGGAGTCTCAAGGGATTCTAATTTTGCCGTCAGGAGCATCACGCTTTCTTCAAGTCTCACCCTGGCCTCCCTCTCACGTTCTAACTCGTTCCTCAGGACTTCCATGCTTGAGCACCACCTGCAAACTAACTGTTCATTATTATTAGCCATTGTAAACGCGTAAGCAGCAAATTTCCCTTCACAGCGACTGCAAGTACTGGACTGGGGTGCCATGCTTTTAAATAGTTGAACAACAAAAAAAAAAAAAATGAGCGTTTGGAAATTAATAAATTACAACGTAGGTCTATCGCGTTCTTGAAACGCAGAAACAGGTTCTTGTAACACAAATTTATACTAAATGAATATAGAATTAAGCTACCGACAAAAGATCTGTAAAAGAAGAGTATTTATAACACTTATCTGTCCGCGATTCGACCCGACTTTTTTCCTTTTTTTCACACGGTTTGTGACCCACTCTACCTGACCTCTCGAAGTACGGAAAAATGAACCTTATGACTGCACGTTTTCTGATAGATTTGAAAAACAAACAAGGCAAGCCACGTGCAGTAGCCTTGGTTTGATCAAATAATATAGTACTGAATAACGTCAATAAATGAAATATATTCGTTACTGAATGATTAGTAGCACGAAGTAATTTAGTTAAGAATGCACCGAACACTATTTTTTTTTAAAACACTTCAACGAAAACCACTTATTCAATTGATAACACTGGACACTCGATAAAACACGTCTGTTCACAAGGAAAGACTGATCACATATCCCAGGTAATTTCGTCACCCAGTCATTTCGTCACCGGTATATAAATTTGAAGGTTTAGGTTGGTGTTGGTTACCATAAAGGCTTATATAAATCACATATAAAATCACAAATTCTCATAAAAAAACAGAGTATCTTAATATCTATGTGCCTGTTTGTCCATTAACAGTCAAGTTTATTGTCCTCACATAATAGTCATTTCTTTTGTGGCAGGCTGTTTTCCTTTTCTGCAGTTCACGGATTTAGTAAATGGTAACAACACACCTGTTTCTTTGTTGTAATCTAACCCTAACCTAACTTTGCCTAACCTAACCTGACCTAACGTAAACCTAACCTAACGTAAACCAAACTTAACATAACCTAATTATATAATTGTTAACAAAAACATATAATGTATTAAATATTAGCATGGTCACGAAACGACCGGTTACAAAATTGACCAGTGACGAATTGACCAGTGACGATCTGACCGGTGACGAAATTACCGGTGACGAATTAACCAACCACCAGCCAAATACCGCCCCTCTTACGCTCAAAATGTTATTTTCAATACGCGTATTTGCGCTATGTGAAATAGCATTCTGAGTACAAGAGGCGAATTTATGCCCTCATACTCAGCCAATGCATTACGTAATAACTAGGGCAGTCAAAAGTTGACCGAAAAAATTAAGAAAGTTGACCTTACGAATTGAAAAAATTGACTTATAAAGTTGCCTTTACTTTCAATAATAAAAACGATACTTTAATTACTTATTCTTGCTCTTCTACATCAGTTGACCGATTGTGGTAAATTATGAAGTATTTGCCGACATTTTCTGGCAAAAAATTGCGATCCTTACTTAATAATTTATTAAACATGGAGAAAGATCTCTCTACAGCGGCAGTTGTTGGTTGACATTGCAAAAGCTGACCATAAACTGTTGGTGAGATTTCAGGTCTACTGAGGTTAATTATTTCACAAATACCATTTGTCTTGAGTCTTGTTTCAATGTATTGTTTGACTGAACACATATCTTCGCCAAGGTTGATAGAAGAAATGGTTTCATATGCCTCTCTAATGGTGCAATCAGATGCTTCCATCCTAGTCACTAAGCTAGCAATCAAACTATAATTCATTTTGATTGACATTAGTTGCTTTGGCAGTTTTTCATTAGCAACACTCTCTTTAGCCTTCTGAACAATGATTCCTTCATCTTCAAAATTTTCCACAATTGTCTTCACATTTGGAAAATTGTCTGCATAATAAAAAGCAGCGTTCAGCCAGCTTGCCCAACGTGTTACAATCGGTTCTGGAGGAGTTCCTATTTCAGCAAACAATTCCTTCCTTCTTTTGTTTTTAACAGTAGAAGCCTTGACACATGCAATTAAAGTGTCAACATCACTATAAAATGCTCTTATTTGCATCACACAATTATGTAACAGATGCGCAAGACACGTTACATGGAAAAGTCTTGGAAAAAGTTGCTTGAGTGTCGCTCCAGCTGACACCATGTAACGAGCTGCATCAGACAGAAGTAAACAGAAATTTTCTCTTGGTATCTCGAATTCTTTTACAGTATCGTCAATCTTGTGTATGACAGTTCGTGCATTAACATTTCCAAGAAGAACATCGCACCTGATTAAATATGTTTTCTTGGGAACATCAATAGATCCAGCAAGTATATTCAAATATTTTGAGCCCCTTACTTCACTTTCATCAACAATTAGGAAAACTAATTTACCCTCTAGCAAATGTTTTATTTTACTTAACTCGCTTTCTGCCTGTTTCATTGTTATTGATTTGCAAGTTGACACGCAAGGCACTGCTACACCTAATTCAGAGAACAATTGTTTCACATGAGGGTTGCTCAACTTATGAAGAGGTATGTTGGCTGACAGAAATGTAGTCACAAGTTTTTCCGAAAAATTTGAAGACGTACTTTAAAAGGGTTTGCGTCTTTTCATTTCCCACATTTTGGTCTATACCACGCTGGTGCTTTTGGGTAGAGCGATGTTTATCCACAAAAAATGATTTGTCATGCTTGACCACAACACAACAAATCTGACAGTATAGCTCATTTTTTCCTGAACAAATGAATTCATTAGGATATTTTGCAATTATAGCGCGCACTTTAGCAATAGAACTAACTGCAACTTTTGGCATTTTAAATATCTGAAATCAAAAGAAATCGAAATCAGTGAAATCACAAATCAGAAAAAATCACAAATCAAAAATGGTAACCAGTAACCACAATACATACAACACAACCACATCCAAAACCAGAACGGACATAACTGAATAAGACAAATACGAGCAGCGAAGTTGCCAGTTAACCAAAAAGATGCCAATTTTTAGTTATTTTAATTATTTATTCCAAAAAATTGACTTTATTTACCTCATTGCTATTTTTTGACCTAACAGGTAAAAGTTGACTTTTGGTTGACCTATTAACTTTGGTAATATACCCCCTACAGGTGTTTTTATTGCATTTTCAGTCGTTTCATCGAAAAGTGCCCCATAGGAAACAGTTTGACTTTATTGACTTTTGACCGCCCTAGTAATAACGTACAAGTCTTATGTAAATATAAAGTACCTTCTCTGACATAAAAGAGAAAGTTTATTTATTTCGATTTTCTCTAAAAATCAATAAAAAATAAATGCGATTTTCTCAAAACTTCGATTTGGCGAGTTCGCCCCTCGTACACAATAGTTACAAAGTCTAACCGTGTTTATCTCAAAGCCTTGGTTTGGCGAGTTCCTCCCTTGCACTCGCGACACCTTATATATATATATATATATATATATATTATATATATATATATATAATATATATATATATATATTAGTCTTTTAAGTGATTCATAATTTCTAAAATTGTTTAACAAAAAAATAAATAATGTCATCCTTACACAGTGAAAAGGAGTGCCAAATAAGGACATTTTTGGCTAATTTGCATTTATACAAGGTGTCACCGAAGATCGGCTTTCCTCTACTGGAAAAATGTCACAAGAAGTTGGCCATTTTGGCTACTTTAGAAAATCACCAAAGGGCTGCAAGTAGCGCAGAAGAGGAACTTGAGAAAATAAAGGGCTCTTTTCTTCGATGCTGAGAAAGGAAAAATGGTGTGTGTGGAGTTGAGTTGTATATATGTGCATATTGTGTTGACACTTTCAGAGTTATTTTATGAGGGCTGTAAAACATTCCATGTTTTTCACTTCTCCCTCTTTGTCTTTGTCTTTGTCTGTCTCTGTCTCTCTCTCTCTGTCTGTCTCTGTGAGGAATCACCAGACGGATCTTATTATTATTATTATTATTATCAACGGTGTGTGTGTGTGTGTATATATATATATATATGTTAACGACCCTTTTTGGTTTGCTTCTGCCCGAATTATTCATTGTAACGAAGTTCAAGCTTTTCACTCCACCTTAGACCTACAATTTAACGTGGAATCCGAACCACGCCCCACCAGAATTTTTTTCAATTAATTAATTAATTATTAACCTTTATTAATAATAATAAAATAATTTTATTTTTTTTTCAATTTACAATGACATGAATAATTGTGAAGCTCGACTATTTATTTTATTTAATTTGGCCCTTAAGCTTTAGGCTTTACTGGGCTCTTATTAAAAATAAGCAGCTAGTTATAAATTAATAATAATAAATAAATAAATAAGTAAATAAGTATTAGTAATAGTTAAAACATGTATTACAATATTAAACAATAATGGACATTAATCCTAGATTTTTGTTAGTATGCCATTATTAATCGGAATTTCAACTTGGTTTTAAACAAATTTACATTCACAATATTTTTATATCGGCATGCAAGTCATTCCATAGTTTCAATCCAATGAAAATGGGTAGTTTTTGAGATGAAGACAATCTAAATTGAGGTATAACAAGCTTTGGTCTATTTCTGGTCTGATACGAGTGGATTTCTTGATGAGTTACAAAATATTTATTTACTCATTGCAAATTAATGATTTTGTTCTTACACTTGTAAATAAAAATAAAATGTGCCAGTTTGGTTATATCGTTGAGCTTTAATAGGTTTAGCTCTTTAAATAATGCACTACAGTGATCAAGGAAATCAGCATCAGATAATAGTAATTGCTCGTTTTTGGATGACAAAGATACCGTTTAATGCGTTGTTAGCGGAGTTTCCCCAAACAAGGGTGCAGTATGTTATATAAGGAAGAACAAGAGTATGATGAAGAGTCAATAAAACTTGTTTAGGGACTACATTTCTAAGTTTAAACATTATAGCAACGCTCCTTGAAATATTTTTCGCGATATAATTTACATGATCACTCCATTGCAAATTCTTGTCTAGCATTACACCAAGAAATTTTGTTACAGTACACTCCTTTATGGCGATTTCATTAACATTAAGTTCGTCAAGATATACATTTCTTTTATTAGTAAAAAATCATGAAATTTGTTTTACTGGTATTTAGGAAAAGTTTATTGGTGGTCAACCATTTCATTACACTGATGAATTCTGAATGAAATATATTCTTAGCTGTATTAACATCTTTGCAAGAAAAAGAGAGTTGTATCATCTGCAAACATTATGAAGTTCAGTATATCAAATGAACGTGGAAGGTCATTTATACATAATAAAAATAACAATTGACCCAGAACTGAGCCCTGTGGCACACCATGTTTGACAAGCGCTTTAGTGGAGCAAATCTTATTTACTGATACAAAATGATATCTATTGGACAAATAACTTTTAAACCAATCACTGATTGCTCCTCTAAAGCCGTAACAATATGATTTATTAAGTAGAATATTATGGTCTATTACATCAAACGCCTTACTCAAATCCATAAATATTGATATCATTATTTCTTTGTTCTCCTTAGCTATATTTACATTTTCCATAAGATTTAAAATAGCCATTTCCGTTGTTTTACTATTACGGAAGCCATATTGATTTCGAGATAATAAATTGTAGGATTCTAAATATCGCTGCATTCTACTTTTGACAATTTTTTCAAAAACTTTGCTGAACATAGATAATGAACACACTGGCCTGTAATTTGTTGCTAGTGTAAGATCACCCCCTTTAAAAAGAGGTGTTATACAACCAGTTTTTAGCATTGATGGGAATATTCCTTTGGAAATACTTTGATTGATAATTTTAGCCAAAGTTACAGATATCTTATCTTTAACAAGTTTCAATATAGGTACATGAATGTTATGAATGTTATTTTTTGTATTTTTTAATTTACCAATAATATTCTGGACCTCAGTAGAGGTAGCAGGAACAAAAGAAAATGAATTTAGTGGGCTGGGTGGCATATATTCTAGAGGTGAGTGATCATTATTTATCATATTAATTGTGAGCGAAGCTTATCCACTATTGAAGTAAAATGTGCATTTAAAGAGTCTGCAATAGCAGTATCATCAGTAATTTCTTTATTATCAACATTTAATTTCTCTATTGAATTTTTCTTAATTTGTTTTCCGAGAAGATTGTTTATGGTTGTCTAAGTGTTTTTCATGTCTCCGTTATGTTTGAAAAATTGATTGTTATAATAGTTATATTTTGCAATTTTGATTATTTTAGTAAATTTTTTCTGTATTGAGTATACTGTATTTTAGGAATTTTGCTCTGCAATTGCAATTTGAATAATTTATCTCTGTTCTTTATTGAAGTGATAATTCCTGGAGTAATCCATGGATTTGCGACACTTTTGGGGAGAAACTGTTTTTCTCCTTAAAGGAAAGCAAATATTAAAAACATGGAATAAGGTGTCATAGAAGAACATATGATCTGGGTCATTTAAAGGTTCGTCACAGTCAAGTCGAGTATTTTCTACAGCCCCAATAAATTTTCTTTTGCTAACCTCTGAGAATATTCTGTAATCAATAGTTGTTTTGTCCGCAACCTGAACAATGTTATTGAATATAGCGTAAGTAGGAAAATTATCACTGATGTTAGTGGCTATAATTCCAGAATTTACGAGGGCATTGCTATTTACAAATACTGTATATTATCAATCGTAAATTCTGTTATTCGATTGCCATAGCTGCAGGCTCGAGTGGGTTTGGTAATAGAATGACTAAGATAGAAAGAATTCATTAAGTTTAAAAATTTATGAGAGATTGCTTCAGATTGCAAATTGATGTTGAAGTCTCCCGCAACTATGGCATTCGATTTATGAAAGTTGCATAACATGTTATCTAAGTGAATTAAAAAGCTATTGATATTAGTATTTGGTAGTATATATATTGCATGGACAGAATATACATTACTTTTGTCTTTTATATTTACAATCAGGTTTTCATTGTCACTATTACATAGAGAAAATACTTCGTTAGAGTCGTAAGTTTGATGCACATACATAGAGATACCCCCACCAATCTGATCATCTCTTACAGTATGATAAGCAACGTAATTATCTATATTATATAGGTTTTTAATACTACTATTTAACCAGGTTTCCGTGAGAATTATAACACTAAATTTGAGCGTGGAAGTTTTCAAAAGGGCCAGTAAGTAGTTATAGTTCCTAGGTAAACTTCGAATGTTTAGATTCAGCACTGAAAGATTTTTATAAATATCTTTTTGTAATACAAAGGCATTAAACTCGTTTATCGATGAGACCATGCAATTGCC
This sequence comes from Bathynomus jamesi, assembly GCA_023014485.1. Classification (NCBI taxonomy): domain Eukaryota; kingdom Metazoa; phylum Arthropoda; class Malacostraca; order Isopoda; family Cirolanidae; genus Bathynomus; species Bathynomus jamesi. The sequence continues at coordinate 197,177 of JAJOZX010000257.1, read as the reverse complement.
TACACCAGATTCCTGTTCTAGATTCTCTAAACTGAATACAGAATTTTTTGGTAATGAATTGAAATGATTAATATCGGCACATATACTATGAAAGTCTTTATCGATGAAAGCCATTTAACAGTAGTTCTCAAACAATTTCACTAAATACAGAATACGAGAATAAGGAGTTACCGTCCAGTTGAGCCGAGAATGGGAAAGTCGACTGTTGAGATTGTATGCGGAGTTATTCGCAGGCCTCCTGTGTGCCGACTGTCGGCTGACGTTTTCGTAGTTCTCATAGCTTCGAATGCTTCTTCACTAACAAGGTGAACTCCAAAAAAACTTCACTTTTTCTACGTGAAAGTCACAATATGATAATAAACCCCACTCTAATAGACAGAGTTTATTTCCACGAAATTTTCTGTATCCACCCGAAGAGGATGCCAATTGCCAGTGGGCATCGAAACTGTTGTGGAAATGAACTCTGTCTATTAGAGTGGGGTTTATTATCACAAGGTGAACTCCTTTGACCGAAGTATTCCGCGTTGGAGGAGTCTCTCTTTCTTTAATAATTAACTTCGCTCCAAGGAAGTAGGCAACTTTCCCGAGTCTCCTCGCTTCTATGAGTTTAGGGAGCTTTTCTTTACGAATTTTACGTGTTTCCTCACATACGTCGTTACTGACGAAGATTTTTGATCCTTTCAGCTTTTTTCTGTTTTTTAGTATTAAATCTCTGAGTTTCATCCTCACATTACTTTTATAGCTGAAGTGGGCGGTGGAATTTGTTTTTTTAATCTAAAAGCACTTTTGATTTTAATATTCCCCAATATTCCCCAACCACTTTCTTTATTGTGTGGAAGGATGAACAGCTGGGTTTTGCTGCGCGCCGGCTGCCGTCACCAGGTCTTGATCCCGGGGCCGATGGATTTGTAGTCAGCACAGCTAACCATTACACCACCATATAATAAAAATTTGAATTATGTGAGCCTTCTCCACGGATACTGATGGGGTGTTCTTGATAGAGGAGAAAGTTGGTCTGTCTAGTTCTTCATAGTCATTCATACAAACCCGTCTCGTCTGGAACACTTTTGAGCAATATGTCAAGTTCTGTCTTGATACTTTTGATATTTCAAAACTTTCTTCCCTCAGAGCAGAATGTGTCTTTTCTCCAGTTCAAACACGCTTTGTCTCTTCCTCTTCAATTTTACAGGACAATGTTGTTTCGTAATTATATCAAAGCCTACCTATATCTAATCCGCGCCTGCATAATAAAAAATTTTTGTGGCAGTAAAACCTTAACATTTACTTTAAGTTCACTAACCACTTAGATTTTGAGTGCAGCTTCATAAATTTGGTTTCAATGAAGCTGAAATCTTTAATGGCTGTGGTATTTTTGTAAATTTAATGACCGACTGTTTTTTCTCGAATTAAGGAACGGGTATGAAATATATATATAATATATATATATGACAAGAAGATAGTTTTAATTTGTGCGAATGTACTTATAAGCGGGACCCTTTAATGCTCTTCCGGTGTCGGGAGAACGGGATCTAACCTAGGTGCGAATTTCTTGATGGTCCCTGGACTGTTTTCCCTCTTGTTTTTGGTTCATTCGTTTTTCTGTATCCAACCGAAGAGGATGCCAGTGGGCATCGAAACTGTTGTGGAAATAAACTCTGTCTATTAGAGTGGGTTTTTATTATCATATTTTGACCTTCACGCAGAAAAGTGAAGTTTTTTGCATTTATTATGGTTCATGAAATTATTGCGCGCAGTCCGCAGAAATCAATTCGACGTTAGTCAGCAAAAATAGGTATTTCACGAACATCTGTGCATCGTATTCTTCGTACCAAATTAAAACTTTTTCCCGACAAAATTAATTCACAAGCTTCACTGACTAATGTTCAAAAATAAAAACGGATGGAATTTGCAACATGGATGTTAGCAAAGCTAGAAGAAAATCCTGAGATTTTGAAACACATCCACTTCACTGACGAGTGTTATATACTGTATATCTGTCTTGGGAGATTAATAAGCAAAACTTTTGTTACTGAGGAAGTCATGCTGGCGGTCCAATAAAGCTTTCACATCTAAGTGGTTTGTCTCGTAAAAGAAATAACTACTTTATCCTAGATTCACAGTAGTTTCAGCAGGATAGAGCACCTCCACACACTGCTTGTGAAACTCGTAACCTTTTGAGGAAGCTTTTTTCCTTGCGACAGACCTCACTTCATAAGCCAATGGAGTGGCCCCATAGTCAGCTGACCTCACACCCCCTGACATTTTTTGTGAGGTTACATAAAAGACAAGCTATATTGTACCAAGCCTAAGACACTTAAAGACCAAAGTCTATGAGGTAATCAACAACATCCCGCTGAGCTATTTCCAAACATTATGTCAAACATTTGTGTAAGGTTGAATATTGTATTAGAAAAAATGACAATTATACTGAACTTGTTTAATTAAGGTTAATAGACTCTTATATTTTACACGAGAGAGAGAGAGAGAGAGAGAGAGAGAGAGAGAGAGAGAGAGAGAGAGAGAGAGAGAACCTAAATAAATATCCAATTTGGATTTATTTATTTATCCAAATAGAGGAAAGATAAACGAATTTCGTGCCAAGTGAGATTATTATTATTATTAATGGCATTTCTTCCCTTTTTACCTAAAAAATGAGATTCATCGGCAACTAAAGTTAATTCTGAATAGATGCATCGGTCTGGCAACTTTATCAATCCATGCAGAGCATCATCGCTTAATACCAAGAGAAGCGGTTATGAGTGACAGAGTGTGAGATTTCATCCGATTATGAGTGGCAGTTTCTCATCAAGAGTTCGTCTCCAAGTAGGTTAGACATTCTCGGATCAGCTAAAATTGGATTCTTAACTGAAATGGATTTTCTTGGAAGCTCATTCTTCAAAAGCTTGAAAATTGGAGGACGATAAGTGTATAAGGGAAGGAAACGGTGTGCTTTAAATTAATTTTTGAGACGGCATCAGACGCGAAAGGTAACCGGAAATAGTTATAAAATGAACAAACATGAAAGAAGTAACGGAAGAAGCTAAAAAATTAGAGCAGATGATAAAGTATGTAAAAAGAATCCCACGAAACCAAAAACTTTTACTTTTTCAGATTTTGTCTCTGCGCATTTGGAGTTAAATTTTTTTTTCCAAAGTGTCGAGTTTAAGGATAACTTTTATATTTTGACAATAATGGCTGAAGAACGTATTTTGTGGGGACAGAATTCTTTATTTTCGATACTCCAGTTCGTGCGTGAGTTTGCTTATGAGACGGTAGATTTGATACTGTATAGTTGATATTGCAATGGCACTTAGAATAATCATACTAATTTACCTATTATTCTATTTAAATATGTAAAAGGAACATAAGAATCGATGTAACAAGAAATATATAAAAATGGATCAGTAAATGATTTCCTATATTGCATACAGCTGCCATTTTCAAGTAAATTTTACACTTTAAACGCATGGGATTGAGTATTTGACATATCCCTTTGGATAGTGCAAAACATGGAGAGTGTTTACAGTAAGTTTTGAGTGAGGAAAAAGGTGTAAAATTAAATACAAACATCGTGCCTGTTGACACTGGATGCTGTATGAGATAGCATAAAAATACGGACATATAATTGGAGATTATATATATATATATATATATATATATATATATAAAACGTATAAACTTCAGCTAGGATTACATACCCTGACATTATACAATAATTTTGTGGTTATACAGGAATAAAGTTATTTACCGTAATTGCAATTGGAGTGCAGAGAGAAATGAATAAATGAAAAAGGATGGAATAGAAATAGATAAAGAATGAAAATATTATGGTTTGTATGATTTCATGAATTCACAGTAATAATAATAATAATAATAATAATAATTTCTCATTTATCTTTTAGTTCTATATACAAACTTCTTGAGTATAATTAAACCTTTCAGGTTTATGTTTTAATAATTTTATGCAGTAATTTTAGATGTTTTGAGCTAAACATTTGAAAGTAATGAAGATATGGGAGAAAGCCATAATTTAGAATAATGATTGACAAAGAAATGGAGCTGAATTTATTTGTTATACTTCTGCATAGTATTTTAATCCGACTTTTCACAGTTTTTTTTAGCATTACGCGTATTTAAAATATCATTCAAGTCCTAAAAATAGACTAACTTGAAACAAAAGGCCACTGAATCTGAATTATATACTTAGAAGCGCCTATCCCATGAAGATAAAATTCTATACCTTGAGATATACATTGTTAATAACTACCATCCATTTATTAACTTAAAATTATTAGTGCGAAAAGGTGGTTATTTTTAATTCTGACAAAAGAAAAAGAAAAATTGGTACTTTCCTATTATCCCGGACCCCAGACTTTTTGCCAGTTGCCAGACTTCAATTTTGACACAAAATATTTTCATTAAAACTAACGAAAATATCACGACTTAACCTAACCTTACCAACTCATTAGTTTAATTGAATGCCCGGTTAGGTAAACTGTACGCCCTTGATAATTGGTTAGGTTAAGTCGTGATATTTTCATTAGTTTTAACGAAAATATTCTGTGTCAAAATTGAAGTCTGGCAACTGGCAAAAAGTCTGGGGTCCGGGATAACAGGAAAGTACCGAAAAATCTAAGTGGAAGGATGGATAAAAAGAAACTGCATTAGTCTCGGCAGTCTTGTCAGCATCAAAGGTAGTTCCAAAGACATATATATATATATATATATATATATATATATATAAAATGATTAATGAGATTCGAAACTGCTGGTGTTTTCCACTATTTTGCTCGTTAACTTGCCAATGAACTTCATACGCTAGGTGGCGAGTACCTGAAGTGAAACTACATTTAGCTCAAAGGTATACTCGCATGATTTATAACTTTATTAAATAATTTAAAATTATCACATTCGTCTTAAAGGCCTATATGCCTAATTCATTAATTGATATCTACACTTCAATGAATATTAAATTAAATAATAAAGTACGGTTAAAGTGGACGTCTTTTCGCGGGTAATTTAGTTCTTCGGTCTAACACAAGATGGCAGAAGAGAAAAGTGGCTAATGCGGAATCACGTGTTGCGTTTTAATTAGTCTTTAGCAGTACTTCATTCTCTTTTGGCAAGTAATGTTAGATCTCTGAAACTGAATGCGATACAAAATACAGGATGGTCCAAAAGGTCCTATCTATTTTGCTGATATAATAGTATTTTAAGATAAAAATGTAGTAACATAATTACACTGGCCAACAAAATGAAACTTTTTTTCTCATCACAAACATGATCACACTTTTCTTATTGCATTTTTCGCGCTGATTCCGAATCTGGTTTTATTGTTTTTCTAGCACGTATAGTTATATAGATACACTGGTTTTGATATTTTTAAGTTTTTGATATTGCTATAAGAAAATTTATGGATGTATAGATCACACTTAGGAATGCTAAACAACAAATACATCATATACCTTATTCAATGTACTTATAAATAAAGAATATATACATTATTTTATTAAAAGCGCTGTGAGTGTGATTTCCTTTTGTAAATTTGGCCTGGATTGTCACGATACAGCATCCAACAATGGTCCGCCATCATGCTTTCATTCCAATATCCTTGGTAGCGCTTCTCCATCATCTGAATATCTTGATGGAAGCGCTCTCCTTGCTCGTCACTCACTGCACCAAGGTTTTCAGGAAAGAAATCTAAGTGGGAATGCAGGAAGTGAATTTTTAACGACATTCGACACTCCATTTCTTTGAAGGCATCAAGGAGGTTCTTGACTCCATCCTTATACGCAGGTGACTTGTTGCTTCCAAGAAAGTTTTCACATATCCATTTGAACGCCAGCCAAGCCTTCAATTCCAGCGGACTTAGGACTTTTTCAAATTCAGTGTCATTCAAAACCTCCCTTATTTGTGGCCCAACAAAAATTCCTTCCTTCAATTTTGCTGCAGTAACCTTCGGAAATTTCCTTGAAAGGTATTGGAATCCTTCAGAATTGACTTTACCCATTGCTTTAACAAAATTCTTCATTAAACCAAGTTTAATGTGAAGAGGTGGCAGATAGATCTTTTGGGGATCCACTAAAGGGACAGACTGGACATTGCTTATCCCTGGGACATATGTATACCTAAGTGGCCAGTCACTTTTGGTGTAATGTTCTATAGTGGCGCGACTGTCCCACAGGCAAAGGAAACAACAAAATTTTGTGAATCCTGACTGCATACCCATAAGCACTCCTATAACTTTTAGATCTCCGCAAACATTCCATTGATGACTGTCGTATTTGATTGCCTTAAGTAGTATATCCATATTGTCATATGTCTCTTTTAGATGGACGGAATGGGCAATGGGGATGGATGGCATTATATTACCATTATGCTAAAGAACTGCTTTCAGGCTTCTCTGCGACGAATCAATAAAGAGGCGCCACTCAGATGCCACATACGTCTGAGATATGGCTGTAAATAGTCCATTGATGTCATGGCAATAACAGAGAGGACCGTCTACTGAAAAGAATGCTGTTAATTCAAAATTCCGCTTTCGGTAGTAACTAATACGAACATTGTTCTCAAGTAAATTGTTCTCCTTTAGTCTTGAGGCGAGAAGCTCTGATTTCTCTTTAGACAGCGATAAGTCTCTAACAAGATCATTCAACTGTCCTTGGGTTAACTTTTTAGGCTCTAAATGTCTACCTTCAAAAGTGTACTCTGGTTCTGTAGATGGTCCGGAAACGCCAGTTGCACCTTCATCACTTTCCATGTCATCTATGATAGAATCTAGCCTATCACTTGGGGAATTGGAATGGGCAATGTTTCATCATGTTTTACTGGTCTACGTGCTGAATCCAAGTTTGGATATACAATCTGGTGTTTGTTCTTGGCAGAAAACCCCATTAAGTTCACACTACAAAAATAACAGTCTTCATGATGATCTCTCGGCTCCCTCCATATCATGGGTATGGCAAATGGCATTGAAGCTTTCTTTTTGTTAAGCCAATCACGTAATCCATTTGAACAGCCAGAACAGATTTGATGTGGCGCCCATGGTTTTTCTTGGTCACCTAGATGGCAACCAAAGTATAGCTTGTATATTTTCTTAATGTCGGTTGTAATACTTCGTCGCTGTGTTTTAGTTGTCAACTGGCCGCATACGAAACAGAACTTGTCGGGGTCATTCTTACATTGTCGAGGCATGTTGACTGACCTGAGGAAACTATAAATTCAAAAAAAATGTACACCAACTTGACACAACAAGTTCTTGGACTGGACTGATCTTTTGACACACAAAGCACGGCGTTGTTGCCTGAATCACAATGCTGCTAGACGTAAAAGCTCACACCTGAAATACATAAGATGTATAATTAAGATAATTGAAATAAATAAGATGAATAAACTAAAAAAACACAATAAAATAAACACAATCAAATGTTGAAATATTAGTATTTTGCCTATTTAAAATGGTTAAATCTGTGTAGTTATATATATGCCTTCATCTTGAAAACTATACGTGCTAGAAACAATCTGAATGCAGTTTTGGAATCAGCGTGAAAAATGCTATCCAGCCACCACAAACTTTACTCTGATGAAAAATCTTTGTTGACCAGTGTTATTAGATGTATATTTATTTATGAAGCTTAGGTCTAAGATTCGACGTGAGCACCATCAGTGTCTCTGCAACTCTCAAATCTGTCCATTGCTTTGCGGAACACACTCAAGCATCTCTCGGATTATTTTAGCAATTGCCGCGACAATGCGGGTTCACAGATCCCGCAGGTCTGTAACTCTTGTTTTGTAAACCTCAGACTTCATAAAGCCCCAAGCAAAGAAGTCTAATGGTGTAAATACGGAGATCGTGCTGCCCAAATTACTGGATTAGACATGGTGGAAACAGGCCCTGGGTAGCACTATCTTCAGATTTCAAATACAACTTAATTTTCAAATACAACTTGTCACATATTTTTTTTACCGATCATGACTTCCGATGCGAAGCCAAAAATTTTGATGGCTACATTCTTTTCTAAATTAATTCACAAACTTGATTTTGTTCATTTTACAAAAAAAAATTTAGAAATTCAAAATCTTGAAATTTAAGTGCTCCGTGTTTTAGCATATAAATATTTTTGGGGATAAATTGTGATAAATTTTCTGAGGGACACTAGATAAGAAAAAAGTTGCTAAAAACACTACAGGGATCCCACAGTGCTGTCACCAAGTTTTATGAACATCGGTCCAGCCGTTTTGACTGAAATGGTGAATTATGGTATGATGATTAAATAAGCATCAATTTTATAATATATATATATATATATATATATATACACACACAGTGCGTTCGAAAAGTCTCCCCGCAGTGCTATGTTAAACGCATAGGAAATTAAAAAACTACAATGTTTTCATTCACCCATGATTTAGTGATTTTATTACATAAACTTTTGATTTTACAGCATGTGTTGAAAGTGTTTTCCACCATTTTGCAGGCGCAGAGCAACTCGTCTACACTTCTACAGATCTACAGAAGCTAAGGCTAACAAAGACCCTAAGATCCACTCTAAGGTTAGCTCGAGAGAAAAGAAAGGGTAGGGGGTTAAGAGAAGAGAATAGCAACACCTATCACTCGTGGGTTAACATTCATTCATAAAAAGAGAGAAAAAGACTCGCCATCATCATCCGCCGGCCACTGCCGACAAGTCAGAAAAATAATCGAAGAGAACAGGAGAGGGGTGAAAGATGAAAAGAAGTAAAACAAGAACGCTTACAAACCATGCAAACACAGTCTTAACTCACTATCATACCATGCAAACTACAGACATGCAAGTAAAGAGAGTTACAGACATGCGAGTAAGGAGAGGATAAGAAAAAAAAAAGTGTCACAAGCTGGCATTAATCGTCAACAGACTCATCCTCGACCACCACCCCCAGAGCTCCTGTTACTAATTGTTTTTTATTTTAAACAACGTTAATATTTTTAAAATGCCTATCTAAACGGTTCTTAAACATATTAACGCTGGTAGAGTTAACGACTGACGCGGGAAGATTATTCCATTTATCAATTACTTTAAACGTAAAGAAGTTTTTAGCGATATTAATGAAACGTCTGCCACGCAACTTAAATCCGTTATTACGAGTATAGCTATTATCGAAAGTGAACAGTTTGTCAAAATTTACGTTATCGATGTTATTAACGATTTTCAAAACTTCAATAAGCTCCCCCCTTAATCTCCTAGTTTCGAGTGAATGCAAGTCTAACTCTTTAATCCTATATTCATAAAACTTGTGGCGCAATGACGGAATTAGTTTCGTGGCACGACGCTGAACCCTTTCTAACCTATTAATATCCTCACGCAAATACGGGCACCAAACTGAACGGCATATTCTAATTGAGGCCTGACTAGGGACTTGTAAAGGGGCAATATAATATCCTTCGATTTAAACTCGAAATTACGCGCTATGAAGCCTAACATCCTATTAGCTTTTGCGCAAGACTGCAGGCACTGGTTCCTACCTTTAAATCCTTAGATACCCGTACGCCTAAATCTACTTCCTCGTCAACGCTCGCTAACTCTCTACCATCCATCGTGTACGTGTAATTATTGTTACGAGAACCTATATGCAAAACTTTACATGTGTCTACGTTAAATTGCATCTGCCACTTATCCGTCCACTCCATAATCCTGTTTACGTCGTCATGGAGCCTATTTCTATCGTCCTCGTTAACAACCATACCGCCTATTTTAGTATCGTCCGCGAATTTTGACACGTTAATAGTCAATCCTACATCTATGTCGTTAATGTAAATTACGAATAGCAATGGGCCTAACACTGAACCCTGTGGGACACCGCTACCTACATCCAACCACCCCGATTCACTACCATTAACAACGATCCTCTGTCTCCCAGCACGAAGCCATTCCTCTAACCAGTTAGCTACCTGACCGCGTATACCGTGCGCTTTAACTTTCGCAATTAATCTTCTATGCGGAACTGTATCGAACGCCTTTTTAAAATCTAAATAAATAACGTCAGCCGCTCTATGCCTATCGTATTCGCGCACTATTTCGTTATAAAATTCTAACAAATTAGTTAAACAAGATCTATGGCGTCGAAATCCATGCTGACTACTATTAATCAAATCTCTACTTTCTAAGTGATCGATGATACGATCCCTAACTACAGATTCCAAAAGTTGGAGCAACTGGAGAAAACGCACCTCAGTTTTGCCAACTGTAGAAGATGCACCTCTAAATGAGCCAACTGGAGAAAACGCACCTCTAAATGAGCAAACTGGAGAAAACGCACCTCTAGAACATAACTCAAAAAGGATATTAAAACAAATTAATAAAAAATATGTTTATTAAGGGAAAACAGACAATAAAATCATACAGAAACTAAAATCAAAAGGGATATTGTTCCGATATGTGTTTACACAAATTACTAAAAGCATAATTATGAAATCTATCACGCCACATAAATTCAAATGAATATGAATTGAGAATGTTTCTTCGACATCCATGTATCCTATAGTAACCGTTATTACATTATCATTTGTATAATTTAGGTCTCGGGGTACGGGGGCGGAGCCCCCGTAAAGATCACGCATCACAAACTGATCGGTCCTAATGTCATTTTCGTTTAAATTAACGAAAATATCATGACTTAACCTAACCAATCATCAAGGGCGTACAGTAGGTCTTAGTTTAACTATTAATCCCTGCCGGGGGCATTGACGTCAGCATTGACGTCAGCGGCGGCGGCCAATTTTCTGAAATTACCCCAACTGGAGAAAGCGCACCTCCGTTTTTGCCAACTGGAGAAAACGCACCTTTCAGTCACATCAGGTGCGTTTTCTCCTGTTGCTCCCAAAAGTTTACTGACAATTGACGTTAAGCTAATGGGCCTATAATTGCTAGCTACTGTGCGGTCGCCTTTTTTAAAAATAGGCGTGACGTTAGCTAATTTGAAGTCTTCAGGAATAATCTCCGTTTCAAGTGACTGATTAAAAATCTTCGTTAAGGGGCCTACAATAACGTCTTTCAAATCTTTCAAATGTCTGGGAAAAAAAGCGTCAGGGCCTGGAGCCTTGCTAACTTTTAGCCTATCGATATAATGCACAATCTCACCCTCGAAAACAGTTATTTCATCCAAAATAGTCTCGCTACTAAATGAAACGATATCGTCCACGCCGTGGACATTATTTACGTCTTCTACGGTAAAAACTGTCGCAAAAAAGTTATTGAAAATACCCGCCATCGTCTGAGCGTCAGAAGCCAAAGCGCCGCTAACATCCAATAGAGGGCCTATGTTATCTTTTATCGGCTTACGATTATTGACGTGTTCAAAAAACTTTTTTGGATTATGATTACTATCCGCAACTACAGGGTGTTCGGAAAGTCACTGTGCACTTATATAATTAATGTTAATTAATGAAGAACTGACAAAGGTGTTTCAAAATAAAATAAGACGGGTCCAGGCCTGTATTGCTGTTAAAGGACATCACTTTCAACACCTTTTATAAGTTCTGATGGTCCCATCCATAACCTCTATCATATATGCAATGTTATACTATTGTATGCTATTAAATAAATATAAGTGCACAGTGACTTTCAGAACACCCCGTATAAGTATCTAAATTACGCTTAGCATTCCGAACTGATCTTTTAACCTGACATTTAAGCTCGATATATCTATTAAAGTTAGCTGCCGTGCCATTGCGCTTATTAAGTCTATACGCTCTGTTACGCTCGTTCATGAACTCGCCTATTTCCCTAGTCCACTACTTGGGCCTACCATGATTTCTAGCGCGCTTGGGCCTACGAGGAATAAACTCCCTTTCAATATCCATAAAACTTTCTTTAAATGCCTCCCAATGCAAATTTGTGTCATTACTCATTACCCTATGTTATCTTTTATCGGCTTACGATTATTGACGTGTTCAAAAAACTTTTCTGGATTATGATTACTATCCGCAACTACAGGGTGTTCGGAAAGTCACTGTGCACTTATATAATTAATGTTAATTAATGAAGAACTGACAAAGGTGTTTCAAAATAAAATAAGACGGGTCCAGGCCTGTATTGCTGTTAAAGGACATCACTTTCAACACCTTTTATAAGTTCTGATGGTCCCATCCATAACCTCTATCATATATGCAATGTTATACTATTGTATGCTATTAAATAAATATAAGTGCACAGTGACTTTCAGAACACCCCGTATAAGTATCTAAATTACGCTTAGCATTCCGAACTGATCTTTTAACCTGACATTCAAGCTCGATATATCTATTAAAGTTAGCTGCCGTGCCATTGCGCTTATTAAGTCTATACGCTCTGTTACGCTCGTTCATGAACTCGCCTATTTCCCTAGTCCACTACTTGGGCCTACCATGATTTCTAGCGCGCTTGGGCCTACGAGGAATAAACTCCCTTTCAATATTCATAAAACTTTCTTTAAATGCCTCCCAATGCAAATTTGTGTCATTACTCATTACCCATAAATAAGTTATCCCAGTCCACTACTCTCATCCTATCTGCAAAACTATCAAAATTAGCTCTACGAAAATCAGGGACTTCTATTACGTTACTATCCTTAGTGTTTTCTATCAATAACTTAAACCTAAGAATTTGATGATCGCTACATCCTAAACTCTCGCCTACTTCTAAACCTTCGACTATATTTTCGCCGTTCATCACCAAATCTAAAATATTGTCACCGCGCGTTGGTTCGGTAACCATCTGTCGTAACAAATTATCTTCCATAAACTCAATCAATCTCAAACCCTCCTCATTACCAGTAAAAGTCTCGTAATTAACATTAGGGCAGTTAAAGTCTCCGACAATTATACTATTCCGATTGTCAATAAAGTTACCAAGAAGTGAGTAAAATCTAGTATCGGTATCGAGGGGTTGAAAGGGAGGTCTATAAACAAGAAAATTAAAACTAATACTACGCGCCCTAACTTCAACGCATATCGCATTAATTGCTGCCGAAAAATCTATCTTAACCTCGATAGTCCTAAGGGGATTACGAATGTACAGCAAAACGCCGCTACCAAACCTATGTAACCTATCATTAGTAAAGAGTTTAAAACCTGGTACATCAAGTTCCCCCAACAAGTCCTGAGTCACGGTATTTAACCACGTTTCAGTGATAGCAACTATATCGTAGTAGCCGGAATAAATTATCGCCTTAAATTCGTTTAATTTATTTCTAATACTACGCGCGTTACAATAAAGGACGTTTAAGTTATTTTTTAACACGGGCCGGCGTTTTGAACTATTATTCACGTCGGGCCCGCGTTCCTCGGACCCACAACGTTTAAAGAAGGCTTCGACCTATACAGCTTTCGTACGTTTTCGTCAATTAACCTACCTAGCTTAGCATTACCTATTTCATTAAAATGCACCCTATCTTTTATAAAAAGGCTAGGATCACTGAATTCGGACCACAGCTTTACGAAGGGTACATTTTCTTCAGCACAAATCTCTTCTAATTTATTATTGAAAAATATTGTTTTTGACGTAATCCTAAGACCCAAACCGTGCCTAGGGTAATACCTAGAACTAAAGACCTATCTGACCTCGCCTTCAGGGACCTAATTAACCCCCTATATCTCTCCAAAAGGTCAGGCATTCTCGTATCGGGCCTATACGAGTCGTTGCCTCCTACCATCGTCACCAACATCGAGTGACAGGAGGCAACGTCAATCCTATCCACTTCGTCTGTAACTCTGTCAACCCTGGCCCCTGGGAGACAGACCCTCCTCCTCTTGGTTGGATGCCGTTCAACGAACTCTTTGTCCAGATGGCGCGCTAAAGAGTCCCCAATTAAAATAGTTTCCCCCTCATTCACGTCCCTTTCCAAATGGGCGAAGGGTTCGAAACCTCGATAGGGGGCGGGATTCCTATCACCTAACGTACGCGGCCTAGCTCCACCCTTAACTTCTCTAAATCCCTCCCCATCTACTAATCTCGGACCAACCTTAACCCCTTCCTCAACTCTACCCAACCTTCCCGATAAGCTACCTAAACTAGAAACTAGGTTACGCACCTCACCCTTCAAATTACTAACGTCTTCAACGTTAGTATTGGTTCGGCTTTCGTCAACCGTAGCCCTATCCCTGCCCTCATCAAGCGTTGCAAGTCTTTCCGTTACCTCAGGTACACTGCGTTTCATGTCAACTATTTCCTCCCTTAACTCGCAAAAGAAACAAACTGATCTCTCGGTAATCGCCATAGGACCGCCATTATAATCTTTAAAATCCGAATACCACCGGTTTACCCCACACCTAACACACGACGCTTTCTGCGACGGCATCGCGCAATTAAAAATAGTTTATAACCGTCACAAGTTTAAGTTAAATTAAACCGGCACTCTATGAAAACTTATAAATCGCTAAAAACCACTAATATTCAGTTATTCAAAACTTTCCAAAACTAAAATTATTAGCAATATGCAAAAGTAAAAGCAATATCAGAGAGCTCAGGAAATGAGTCCGTTCAGTACAGAGTCTGGCTGACGAATGAACAGTGTTGGTTGACTGCAGAGAGACTTTTCGAATGCACTGTATAATAAACAGGAACATCAGAGAAAAAATAAACATCCTTCAAGGTTTAATCAGTACCAACGTTTCGGAATGCACTAATTCCATCTTCAGGGCTAAAATAATAAAAGCAATTAA
>JAJOZX010000257.1:170000-177500 GCA_023014485.1 Bathynomus jamesi | reverse complement strand
GAAGTATAAATCGAAATTCTATCCAAAACTCGCTTAGGCGATTTTGGTTTCTTATGTAAAAATGGACATTCGAACATAAAAACTATACGAACATAAGTACTGCATGAAGACAATGAATCCATATAATGATGGTATAGGAATTGTTCATTGTTCACTTTTTACAGTGTTTCCCCCTCCAAAATGGTATTAATACAATAATATAATACAATTAATACAATATAATACAATTGAGAAAATAACATCGTAAGTAATTCAAGTTAGATGACGACATTCTTTTTTACAATACAAGTTTTATACAGAACGAGTTCGGGTAGTTGAGTACAATGCAGAGTATCAAATCTTTAAAATGACACTTGCTTACAAAATATTAAAAAAATTCAAAGATTAGAACTTTAATTTTAGACAAACAATTAAGTTAGAGAAAGAATGATATTGTTAAATTTTTTTTAAATTTTTTAATTTTTCTGTGGGGAAAATTACATTCATAATGAATAGGTAAAAGGGAAAAACATAATTTTTAAAGTTCATGGATTTTTCGAGGCTTCCATGATAGTACAATTGATAAACTAATTTTATTGACTATTGTAGGTAAAAAATCGAATTACGTAATGGATGATGTATAGACATGTGGTCTAGTGTGTATTTGGGTGTATTAGGTGCAAAGTGTGTATTTTACAATTTCGAGGGACAGATTAGCTGATAGGATTGTTCAAGTAACTGAATATTCAATGATTTTAGCATAAGGTTTGTATGTATATAGTATATATAGTGTGCATACATGCATTTTTATTGACTGTTGTAGGTACAAATCGAATTACGTAGTGGATGATGTATAGACCTGTGGTCAAATGTGTATTTATGTTTATTGGGTACAAAGTGTGTATTTTATAATTTCGAGAGACAGATTAGCTGAGAGGATTGTTAAATTAACTGTATAAATGCATGAGCGAGAATTTATATATAGTAAGCAATAATTATGATGTATTATAATGATGTTTGCATACGAGTTTTAATGCAAAAGTGACTGGAGGGAATATGTGTCAAAAGTAATAAAATTCAATTAGGATTATAGATTTTACATAATCAGTTACACTTATAAGGTAATTAAAAAAAACGTACTTACTGTAGTAGTATGTCAATTTGACTATAATTTTCGTTTGATACCTTACAAATGGTACAATAACAACTTAAGGACAGTTACTCACGATTAATTGAACAAAAGAAAAATAAAAATACAAATTAAAAATAGAGATCAATTATGCATTTTAATGAGCTAACATAATTTTATAATATTCTTAAAAATAAAAGTAAATCGAACCATAGATGAATTTCGACCAAGAATAAAAAAGTTATTGAAATGGAAGGAAAGCATTTCGAACAATAATTTCAGGTAAATTTTACATTAAAAATTATTTTTATATAATAAAAAAAAATATTAAAAAGGTTTAATAATTTTTGCATGTTAAGTAGAAAAATCATACTCTTTCGTTGAATGTTGATAGAATTTGAATTATTTGATATTTTGACACACAATTAATTAAATTCGACTAACACAATTACTCAGTATTCATCGAATAAAAAAAATATAAAAAATATAAAAATTGAAAATAGAAATCAATTATAAACTATAATGAACTAAACATATACTATACTTAAAAATAAAAAAAACATAACAACATAAATTGTGGTTATGTTCCATCGTACCAAAGAGGAATTAACCATGGTTGAACCATTTCTCTGGTTGACACGGTTCAACTGGGGTTGGGGGTGTTAAAAATAAAATAAAATAAAAAGACAAAGTTTGGAGTACTACATTCGGGGGAATTGAGTGACTAAGCGGGGGGTCTAAGTCTGAAATTGACAATTACATCTTTCGTGAGCACTTTGCTCTTTAAAAAAAAATTGCTTGTCACACTACTTTGAACAAAAATTAAGAGAGTTCAACAAACGGAGGGACGGAATGTTCCTCATATACATTACAATAATTACCAAAATCGTTACAAACAATTGTAAAAACTGTTTTGTTACAAATAATGAATTACATAACTATATATTTATATACGCAAAACTAGCATGAAAAGAAAAGACAAATCGGTCAATTTCCTTCTCACAAACAAAAAAAAAGGTTAAACTAAAGACGCAACCCGGTCAATTCAGGTTGAATTTAATTCTCTTTTACATTTCCTTAAATTAAATTCTCTTAACTTACAAAGAAAAAGTTGAATTCAATTGACTGCATTGAAATAACTTGGGACTTAAACTCTGACTTGGAACTTAAACTATGACTTGGAATAAAACTCTCTGGCTTCAACTAAAACTCTGACTTCAATTAAAACTGTCTGACTTGAACTCTATCAAGTATTTCTATAAATCTCTGGGGCGGTTGTCCGTCTTGGCGCAACCTTCTGACTTGACCTCTTATCAAGTATTCTGAAACTAACTTGAAATTAACTGAAAATGGAAAATGACTGCACTTGATCTCTATTCAAGTGGAGACGATTAACCTCTGTTTTGGTTGACCCTCTTGGTGCAACCGACTTACTTGAAATGCAATCAAGTATCTCTATAACTTAAACTGTCTAACTTGAACGCTTGTCAAGTATTCTGAAACTATCTGACTTGAACGCTTGTCAAGTATTCTGAAACTATCTGACTTGAAATTAACTGAAAATGGAAAATGACTGCACTTGATCTCTATCAAGTGGAGACGATTAACCTCTGTTTTGGTTGACCCTCTTGGTGCAACCTTCTGACTTCAAAAACTGACTTAAAAAATGACTTCAAAAAATGACTTCAAAAAATGACTTCAAAAAATGACTTCAAGTATCTCTCTAAATCTATAAACTCTCTATAAACTCTCTCTTTCTTAATTTGCAAGTCAATTCAATTCAATAATTTGAAAAAAATTTGCAAACAGAAATATAAAATGTAAACAACATTTCACTCGAATGTACGGGAAGGTACATAAAATAAAATTATTCTATACTGAATATAACAGTGAAAATAACTGTGAAATTAACTCTCTCTGAAATTAACTCTCTTGAAATTAACTCTCTTGAAATTAACTCTCTTGAAATTAACTCTCTTTGAAATTAACTCTTTGAAATTAACTCTCTTTGAAATTAACTCTCTTTGAAATTAACTCTGTGACAATTACTGTTTCACTAAAAAAAAGTGTATCACTGGTCTCTGAAGTGTTCACTGTGTTTTGTGTTAATTCTGGTTCAATACTAAATATTAACTGTTGATAATAATGACTTTTCAAATGTTTAGAAATTATTTTAAAAAAGAGTTTTGTACTTAAAATTTTCCACGGGCGAAATCCTCAGAGACGTGTCCTGAAGACGTCTTCCTGGCTACTTCTTCTTGGATGAAAACTAGGCGTGGAGAACTTGGAGTCGTGACACACCGGTTCAAGGGTGGATGTTACGAACAAGAAGTCGTGACACGCCGGTCAACTGGTTTTATCCTGATGCAGGGTAATTTCTATCTTGGCCAAATAGTGGCCTCTTGTTAAAATCTTCTTGTTAAAATCTTCTTGTTAAAATCTTCTTGTTAAAATCTTCTTCTTAAAATAATCTTCTTCTTAAAATAATCTTCTTCTTAAAATAATCTTCTTAAAATAATCTTCTTAAAATAATCTTCTTCTTAAAATCTTTTTCTTAAAATCTGTTAAGATCCTGGTAAAGGGTCGCCAGACTGTTAGACCCCATATCATCTTCTTCTTCTTATCCTGGCTATGGGTGGCCAGTCTGTTAACCCCTCCGTCTATGGCCCTGGGGTGGTTCGGATCGACGGGGGTTCTAGTTAGGAGGCAAGCAACGGATATTTCTTCTATAACATTCTAATTCTTTTCGGTCGCCTCTTCTTAAACTCTTGGCTACAGACTCGCCAGACTGTTATGCCAATATCTTGTATGGTGCTTGGGTTGTCTCTTAATTTGGGCTAAGGGTCGCCAATTTTTAATTCTTCTCTTACTTTCTCTGATACTAAAATTATCGACTTTTCTTTTATAACTTGTCGACTTAACTAACTAAGTTCTTCTGAAGAGAACAAGGCTCGAAGGGGAAAATAAAAAGTTTCTCTTACGGTAATTTACTTCTTAAAAATGTACAGGTAGTGCTCTGAATTTACAGGGGTAGAGGTCCGACCTCTTTCGACCATGGCTCAGGCCGGAATCTAAAAATATTAAGGAGGCAAGGGCCTCTGCCCCCTCCTCGCAGCAAGGCTGCTAACAAGGGAGTCGTAATGAAGTGCTATAATGCAGTGACTTGATGAAGAAGTGCCTTAATTTTACAAATACATGTATAATATAAACCTAAATGTTTGGGGGAGGACAGTTGAAGGTTAAATTTCCCCCCTTTTTTAAACACATGATCAGATGTTTTGAAAGATTCCAATAAAAATTAAAAAAAATTAAAATAAAAACTAATCGTATATTTTTGCCGAATCTTCATTTCTGAAGGCGATATCATTTCGTAACAGTACACATAAGTACAAATTAAATACACGACTGAGTACGTATTAATTTTGGTTCATTACAATTACGATTACAATTATGGATTACTTCACATTCGCTTATGATTGTCCATTACAGTTCTATTAAAGTACATTCTTACATTATAAATTAAAGTATTACAGTTAATTACAATTAAACAGTTACTATAACTTTGTTTTGTTTTTACAGTGTTTCATATTAATAGACAATTAAGATGTTAGAAATATAATACAAAGTACATGGCACACATGATATAGATTTATATACATAATATGTTATAATATGTTTAACATGTTATAAATTTGAAATCAGAGCGAACGGAGATATTTTATCTTAGTTAATTACAATTAAACAGTTACTATAACTTTGTTTTGTTTTTACAGTGTTTCATATTAATAGACAATTAAGATGTTAGAAATATAATACAAAGTACATGGCACACATGATATAGATTTATACATAATATGTTATAATATGTTTAACATGTTATAAATTTGAAATCAGAGCGAACGGAGATATTTTATCTTTGAGGCGTTCGAATCTGTCGTAGTGAGCGGAATTCGATCTTACTAAGCATCTATGAATATCTTGCGAGGGGTGAACGCACTTGAAAGTAAAAAAATAAAAAATGAAAAACATAATACGAGAACGTATTTTTGCGTTTTCGAACGAAGGCCCAAAGTTTCGCGCTTCACAAATTGACACGAGTAAAAAATGAATATTTAATAAAATTTATATAGGATAATGATCAAGGGTATTTAATGACGGGAAAACGTGACGTATGGATGAATATGGTTGAATAATAATGTTTATACTACATAACACCACAACATTATTATTAAAGAATTTACCATACATTGCATACGGAAGATGTCCATATACCAAGCGCGTGACTTAGTGTACAAGGTATGGGAAACGTAAAGAGAATAAAGTTATTTTATGACGTCATAGTGTATAAGTCATTATTAGAAAAGATGAATTAGGGAAATACAGTAATGAATAAAGAAGTATAAATCGAAATTCTATCCAAAACTCGCTTAGGCGATTTTGGTTTCTTATGTAAAAATGGACATTCGAACATAAAAACTATACGAACATAAGTACTGCATGAAGACAATGAATCCATATAATGATGGTATAGGAATTGTTCATTGTTCACTTTTTACATATATATATATATGTGTATATATATATATATATGTATATATGTGCATATATATATATATATGTATATATATTATGTATATATGTATATATATGTGTATATATATATATGTATATATATATATGTATATATGTATATGTATATATATATATATATATATGTATATATGTATATGTATATATATATATATATATATATATATATATATATATGTGTGTATATATATATATATATATATGTATATATATATATATATGTATATATATATGATGAATAAAACCACGAAGGGAAAGAAACACAGACTGGTGCTCATGCGCTTTCGTCTAATGACCTCCTCAGGAACACTGGAGTGAAAGGATAGTTCAAGGCAATATATAGGTTACAAAAATAAACATATATATATATATATATAGTAAGTATAGAAAAAAATTGTGGGAGGAGCAAACACATTTGTATGGAAAAATGACACTTTTAGCACTTTGGCCGAAATTCAACATAAATTCAAATGGCTCGTTTATGAAACAGGTCACAAAAGAATAAAGAAATAAAAATAAATATAAATATAAATTGGAAAAAAAATTACAAAATAATGCCTTAGTGATATATACGTTACAGCCTAAATAACCATAAAGAAATAAACCAACAGATAAAAAACCAAAAACTATAAGTGGAGTCTACAAATTCAAGCTCAAAAGGAAAGTTTACAATCAATTTAATAGATGATGCCAAATTGATATATATGTCACAAAGAAATAAAGAAATAAACAAAAAAAAAATAAATATAATAAATTGAAAAATAAATTTTAAGAGAGGCACACAATTTTATAAGGGAAAAATTACCAAAGGTTTTTTAGTTATTGTCTGAATCATGCATACTGTGGTCACAAACGAATAAAAAAGTACAAGTAAATATAAATTGGAAAACAAAATGATGCCTAGATGATATATAAAGAACTATAAAAATATATACAACATATATAAGGTATATATACGAAATATAAACGCAATATATAAGGAATATATATATATGCATAAGGGAAAAAAATTACCAAAGGTTTTTATAATTATTGTCTGAAAAATCGGTAGGTCACAAAAGAATAAAGAAATAAAACTAAATATAAATGGAAAAATTACAAATAGTACAACTACACATCAGTGATGTAGGTCTCGAGATCGGTCTCGGTCTCGAGACCGATCTCGAGACCCAATTTGCAGATCTCGATCTCGATCTCGGTCTCCGCTATTTAGATCTCGGTCTCGATCTCGGTCTCGACAGACGCGGTCTCGGTTTTTCTCCCCGAGACCTTTCGAGACCTCTCGAGACCGTAATGAAAAATACATGTTATCGGCATACTCATGATGGTGGCTTGGTTGAACAGACACAATTCAGAATGTTTATGAAAGTTTGTAAAAGTAAGGGACTCTAGGTATTCACTAATCAGTCACCCTGTTTTGAGTTGCCACGTTTGTCTTGCGGGGGGGGTGTGGGTCTGGATTTTTTTAGGTTAGGTTGGTCTCGATCTCGATCTCGGTCTCGAATTTTAAGGGTCTCGATCTCGGAAGGTAGATCTCGATCTCGAACCTTTGATCTCGGTCTCGGTCTCAGTCTCGGACTTGGTGGTCTCAACTACATCACTGCTACACATGTATACCCGCATAACCAAATATAAATACATATACATACACATACAAATACATACATACATACATACACACACACATATATATACATATACCTATACATATATATATATATATATATATATATATATATATATACATACACATACACATATACATATACATACACATACACACACATACATATATATATATA
>JAJOZX010000257.1:82500-165000 GCA_023014485.1 Bathynomus jamesi | reverse complement strand
ACTCGAAACCAACTAACTCGACTAAAATTCGTAACTTCCAGCACGCAGACTTTTGTAAATTTCGAGATAAATTGTCACACGTCAATTGGGAAAACGTGATGGTTAACTCCAACGCAAAACTAATGTAGGAATCGTTTGAAACAGTATTTAGGACTATAAATGAGGAATGTGTACCGTACAAAATTAAGCGTGCGAAAGTAAACAACAAGCCCTTGTGGTTTACTTCTAGAGTAGGAGACATTATAAAGAGTAGAGATAGGGCTTATAGGCAACATAAGTGCGATAAAAACAATTTGTTGTTACGAAACAACTACATCTCTCTGAGGCGTGAAGCGAAAAGTGTAATAAAAAAGTCCAAGCGCGAATTTGAAATCTCCATAGCTCGTGACGGTAAAGAAAACCCCAAGCGATTCTTTCAATACGTCAATAATAGAAATCCAGTAAAAAGCGTCTTGGGTCCATTGAAAAATGTAAAAGGAGAACTAGTTTCTGAAAACAAGGAAATGGCTACCTTGCTAAACGAATTTTTACGTCAGTTTTTACTATAGAAGATGTAACGAATATCCCTACGGTCATAGACATAATACCTTTTGATAATGGTAATATTTTGGATAATATTGTCGTTAGTGAAGGGGAGGTAATGTGCTATATTGATAAAATGAAAACGCGTAAATCACCGGGTCCGGATTCCATATATCCTATACAACTAGAAGAATTAAAAGATAGCATTGTTGTGCCGCTAACAAAGATTTTTAATGCGTCTATTTCTGAGGGGTGCGTACCAGATAATTTCAAGTTAGCAAACGTAACACCTATCTTTAAGAAAGGCGATAAAGGTGCGGCGGGAAATTATAGGCCAATCAGTTTAACGTCTGTGGTAGGTAAGCTACTGGAATCAATAATTAGGGATCGTATAGTCGAACACTTAGAATTCCATAAGCTAGTTAGAAATACGCAGCACGGATTTAGGCGAAACAAATCTTGCTTAACTAATCTTTTAGAATTTTTCCAAAGCGTGGTTGACGTTTACGATAGATATCGGGCGGTTGATGTAGTGTATTTAGATTTTCAAAAAGCGTTTGACACCGTGCCACACAAAAGACTCATTGAAAAAACTAAGGCTCATGGAATCAGGGGTGTAGTAATAAATTGGCTAGAAGAGTGGTTGCGAGGTAGGAAACAGAGGGTGGTCGTTGATGGAGCGGAGTCGTGTTGGGCTAATGTAGCGAGTGGCGTTCCTCAGGGTTCTGTATTGGGCCCCTTGCTTTTTCTTATATATATTAACGATTTAGATGTCGGCCTATTCAGTACAGTTTCAAAGTTTGCGGATGACACGAAGCTGGGTGGTAGGGCGATTAATGACGAAGATAGAGGTAAAATTCAGGAAGATCTGAATAAAATCGTTGATTGGTCAGTCACATGGCAAATGAGATTTAACGTGGATAAGTGCAAAATTTTGCATATAGGTTCGCGTAACGGTAATTTTGCGTATAGTATGTCAGGGAAAGATTTAACAAGCGTAGAGCAGGAAAAAGATTTAGGAGTTATAGTCACTAGTGATTTAAAAGTAGCGAAACAAAGTACAGCAGCGGTCAATAAGGCGAACAAAGTGTTAGGTTTTATAGCTGGAAATTTTGAGTACAAATCGCGCGATATTATAGTTCCACTTTATAAATCATTAGTTAGACCGTATTTGGAGTACGCGGTCCAATTTTGGAATCCGCATATGCGCAAAGATATAGACAAAATCGAACGAGTTCAAAGACGAGCAACTAAGATGATTCCGTCGCTTAGGTCAAAGTCGTACGAGGATAGGCTTAAGGAGTTAAAATTGACAACACTCGAGACTAGAAGGTTAAGGGGTGATCTAATCCAGGTTTTCAAAATTATGAATGGGTTCGATAACGTAGATAGAGATAGCTTTTTCGAAATATCTCAATATAATAGGACTAGAAATAACGGGTGTAAGTTGACAAGTAGAAGGTTCGAGACAGCAGTTGCCAAAAACTTTTTTACGCATAGAATAGTAAATAGCTGGAATAGTTTGCCGGTAGAAGTAATTAGTAGCACGTCTATAAACATGTTTAAAAATCGATTAGACGCATATGTTGATAGATTGGGTATAGTTGAAGGTAGTAAAATTAAGGCTGTGTGGGGATAGATCCCACAGCTCAACACAAGTGTTGTGGGATATAGGGAGGCAGCGTCTTGGGTTAGGGGATACTCTCTGTCCTTACACACCCCATTTAAAGAGATTCCTCTGCTGAGCGGTGCCCCCCATAGTACTGTGAGGTATTGAAAAACTCATGATCTTCACTTGCCCCAGAAATACCTTTAAATGGGAGACCCAAGATGGGTGCACACACATTTCTACATTACTACAGTCTTTACAGCCACACCTACACTTTTCCTCGTAAGTGTATATATTCTAATGTATATGGTTGTAAATTTTGACTTGGTCCACAATCGATATGGACCGTGACTTATTTTTCGTGACAAGGTACTAGTATTGATGGATACCGTAATGAAATTGACTGGATTCTCTGGATCTGATATAGTTGCATGTCCGTTATAAATAGATATAGAGTGTAACATATTTGTGGATAGTTGTCTATTATGACGTGATCCTCTGGATCCAGTGATTCTATCTTTAGTTTTAAATCGATAATTAATTAGTTTTGCTAAATTGGTCGTTGCCAATGTACACAGTGTACAGGAAGTTGTTACATAAATTTCTTATGTTCTTGTGGTTCGGAACCCACGTAAAATTGTAGGTCCCCTCCGCCACCACGGAGGACATACACAACTACGAACACAGTTAGGTAGACCAGCCATGAGTGGATCCTAGGGTCTTTGTTCGTCTGAAACATTATAACATAACAACATTATAACATTATATATATATATGTATATATATATATATATGTATATATATGTATATATATATATATGTATATATATGTGTATATATATATATATATATATATATATATATATATATATATATATATATATATATATATATAGTGTGTATATATGTATATATATATATATATATATATATATATATATATATATATATATATATATATATATATATATATATACACACACACATATATATATATATATATATACATATATATATATATATATATATATATTACTTTTGTTTACTTTTGTTGAGTTTGAACGACGGTTCAGGATCGACCTGCGGTCGACCCCTCTGCAGCATCCCGCCTCATTTGCGGGACTTGGTGAAGGAGGGAATTGCTCTCTGATCGCCTCCTGCCCTCGTAGCCAGCCACGCATGGCTGGTCAGGGACTTTGCACAAGAATCTGTCCAGCTGGTTCTTGAAGTTATTCAGGTTGGTGTGCTGGAGATTCTTCACTTCTTTTGGAAGGACATTGAAAAGCTTTGGGCCCCGTATTCTGAGGGTATTTTCCATCCTCGTTTTCATGGCTCCTTGTCCCACCGCAGCTGGGACCGTACAAAATCTGCCTCTTCTCTCATTCCAATTTGTTTCTATTTCATTTCTTAGGTTAGGGACAGAACCCTCAAGTATGTTCGATATGTATATTATTGTGTACCGCTCTCGCCTTCTTTCAAGAGAGTAGAGTTCCAGGGATTGTAGTCGAGACCAGTAGTCTTCACCTTCCGTTTCCTCTATCTTAGACGTAAAAGTCCTTTGTATAGCTTCAATGCTCGCAATGTCTCTTTTTCTGTGTGGGCTTGTGAGTACTGAGCAATACTCAATTATTGGTAGGACTAGACTATTCCATAATTTGAGCATGATGTTTGCTTTTCTGCTGCGGAAGCTCCTCCAGATGATTCCCATTATTTTTCTAGCCGTTGTGATTTTGATTTTATAGTGCTCTCTGAATTCTGCATCCGACGACATTATTACTCCAAGATCCCTGACTTGTGGATTTGGTGTTATCTGTTTGGCTTGCGGAGTTTTGTAACCTTTTTTCTGTAGCTCTTTGTTATTACCATATCTTAGAAGTTGGAATTTTTCTTCGTTGAACTTCATATTGTTGTCTTCTGCCCACTGGAATAATGTTTCAATGTCGTTTTGTAGTTTTCTTACGTCATCTTCGTTCAATATTTCCTTACATATCTTCGTGTCATCTGCGAAGCATGATATAATACTGTCCTTAATATCTGCATCAATATCTGCAACCATTATTATGAACAGCAAGGGAGCTAATACTGTCCCTTGTGGGACAGAGCTCACGACTTCCGAGACTTCCGATTTAACTCCGTTTACCACCACTCTTTGCGTTCTTTGCGTCAAGAAATTAAATATCCACCTTCCTAGCTTTCCAGTAATTCCTGTATCCTTAAGTTTGTGTGCTATGATTCCATGGTCACATTTATCGAAGGCTTTAGCAAAATCAGTATATATTACATCAATGTTTTGTCCTCGACACAATGTTCCTAATATTTTCTCCTGGTGGTCTAGTAGCTGTGACAGGCATGATCTACCCGCCCTGAAGCCATGTTGATTTGGGTTGTACGAGTCTTTTTCTTGTAGGTAGTAGGTAATTTTGGCTCTAATTATGCGTTCAAAACACTTTATAAGTTGTGAGGTGAGAGCCACTGGCCGATAATTTTTGGGGATTGCTCTGTTACCACCTTTAAAGAGGAGGGCAATATTTGCGTTCTTTAAGGGGAGTGGAATTTGTCCTGTGTCGAGTGATTTCCTCCATAGTAAGTATAGCGGTTTTGCAATACTCTCTTTGCATTTCTTCAGAAATGTGGCACTCCATGTGTCTGGCCCTGGCGCTGAATTGTCTCGCATCTGTGATAAGGCCGTAATTACATCTCCTTCCGTGAACTCGAAGTCCATTAATAGGTTTGTGCCGGGATTTGTTCTTGGTTGATCCGTTTCAATGTCGAAAAACTCGTCTGGGTTTTCCACTTCCATCTCGGACTTAGGGGTGCTAAACACAGATTTAAATTGTTCCCTAAGCAGTTCACTTTTCTTTCGGGTCATTTGTGTATTCGGCCTCCCCGTCTATCAACGGTCCAATACTCTCTTTACACTGCATTTTCCTTTTCGCAAAAATGTAGAAGTATTTTGGGTTATTTTTTATGTTTTCTGCTACCTTGTTTTCCTCCTCGTTTGTCTTATGTATGAATGTTTGCTTTAGGTCCATTTCTATTTCGCCAAGTTTCCTCTCTAGTTTGAGTCTCTTTGCATCAGTTCTGCATCTGTGGAGATGTTTTACGGTTTGTCTTCGTTGCCTGAATAGAGTCCTCATTTTCCTCTCGAGCTTGCTACGTTTTCTTTCCTGTCTCTCTGGAATATGTTTCAGTATTATAGGTTTGGTTTCCGTCTCTATTATACATAGTATTTCTTGTGGAGTCTTCTCGTGTAGTAGCAATTCCCAATTTACCTCCTTTAAATCTTTATTTACGTTTTCCCAATTTACTTTCTTTGAATTTATGTTTAAGCCTTCAAATATTCCATCTGCCTCTCTGGGATGGGTTTTCGGACCTCTAGGTGCTAACTTCAATTGTATATCGATGAGGTTATGGTCGGAGAACTTTGTGTGCGTTACTTTTTTATTTATTATTATCTCGTTGTTATTTGTCCACATTAAATCCAAAACGTTCTCCTTTCTCGTGGCTTCACAGATTTCCTGGGTAAGGGCGTAATGTTCCATAATATCTAAAAGCATTGTTGCTTGGGTTCTGTCATCTTTAGTAATGTTGCCATGAAACTTCTCAACATATATAACTTCGTCATTTTTCTTCCATGATATGAATGGGAAATTAAAATCTCCGAAAATTAGAATATTTGTTGCTGGAGTTTCAAGTAATTTTAATATGTTTTCTATTTCATTTGTAGCAAATTGGAATTCACTTTTTGTGGTGTTTGGTGGTCTGTAGATGTTCATAATGGTTAGGTTCAGTTCTTTTACTTCTAATATAATAATTTCAACTGTGCTGTTTGATTTCTTTACCCTCACTTCACATGTGTAAGTGTTTTTCACGTAGATACAACACCCTCCTCCTCGTCTAGCCACTCTATCTGCTCTGTATATGTTGTAGTCCAGCAATGCTATTTCAGTATTCTCGATGCAGTTTTCACAGCCTTTTTCGCACTTGTGTAAGTGTGTTTTCGTTAGGCATATGATATCTATGCTGGTTTCCGTAGCTAAATTTTGCAAGTATTGTAATTTGCAGTCTGCATGGTCCGTATAGAGGCCTTGTATATTTGTGTATAATACATTTACCGGGTTTCTTCTAATCTTCGTGTTCGATTTTCTTAAATGATGGTCGTTTCCTGGTCGATGTCGGTTCCTGTTTGGTGTTATTGGTTGGGCCGCTGCATTTGGGAGTATTGGGGTTGCGGCCCGTGATACCACTGTTGTTGTTGTATTATTGGTGGGTGGTGTTGAATAGGGGGGTGATGTGCGTAATGTTGTGGTGCATATGTTTGCGGCGTTCTGTCTCTCCTTGTTAGAAAGGCAAGCTGAGCTTTTATTATTCTCATTTCTTCTAAAAAATATGTTTCATTACTCTTGCTATTTCTTCTATGTCTTTCTTCTAAAAAATATGTTTCATTACTCTTGCTATTTCTTCTATGTCGAATATGATCTGTTCTTTCCCGTTCTATTCATTGCGTGCCCTTTATGTGAAAAAGCGGGCACTCTATGTTCAGGCATTTTTTCTCAGTAATTGACTGTCTGCACATACGAGGGTGAAAAAAGTTGCAGTTTGGTCCGTACTTGCACTTCCCATTCCTCATCATATAGAAGCATTTCGTAGGGTGATTTTATATGCAGTTTGAGCCATATTTGCACGCACCTATTTTATAATATTCGCATATGGCCCGTCGTTTAAATTCCCTCTGTGTTTTATGTGATTCGATTTCCTCCTTCTGCTTCGCCACCACTTCTTCCCTACTCAGTGGGGTTGTTTTCTTTGGTGTGTATTTCGTATCTCCCTCTTCTGCCGTGAGTACCTCTTTTTCTGAGGCTGCTTTCGCCCCTCCCTGTAGTGTGTTTTCTTTTTCTTTTTCCTTCTCGGTTATGTAGGCGTTTTCTGTTTCATGTTTTTCTGTCGGTAGAGCTGCTGTACTTAATTCTTCTATTTCAACATTTTGTGTTCCCCTCTGTACTAATTTTCTATTGTTTTCCATGCATTTGACGCATAAGAAACCACAAAGTCCTATGATTTTGTTATTTATTCTATTTACCATTTTCCTGTCTTTTCTATCTAAGTTCATGCATTCGTAGTGCTTAAAGGTATTGCACAAAATGCAGTTTAACCCCGAGGTCTGGTCTGCTTCGTTTTTACAATCGCAAAGTTGATATGCGGCACATTCCATTACACATAATCCGGCTTTATTCAGTTTTCTGATTTTTCCGCAATTTACACATTTCTTCGAATGTTTGGCCATTTTCTCCTTTATTTTCCTCTTTATTTCCTCCTTTATTTTCCTTTTTTTTTTTTTCCTCGCTTCTCAAATTTCTTTCGATCACTCGACCTTCGTTTTTATGGCACTGACCTTTTTCCCTCTTAGGCCTAGTGTACAATCTCAGAGCTGTTTTTCCGTTCGAAGTGTTTTAAATTTATATTTCAATTTGATGTTTCTTCGTTGTGCAAGCTATATGCCACCGGCTTTCATTTAATAATTTATTATCGCGAATTCACTGGTATTAAATACACACACTGGTATAAGATAGAATTTACGGCTGAACTTATAAACACTAGTTATTTCGATATTACACAGAGCGGAAACAAAATGTCCGTACACCACGAGGTAGAAATACATATATATATATATATATATATATATATATATATGGGACCTCTTTGCGAGAGACCCGTTGCCCACGTCGGGCTAGCATCATGAAAAAGAAAAACTATGGTATTTGTCATTTACCATTACTTATTCGGACTATAGTGGATTTAATTTTCCCAGAAGAGTTCCTTGTTCCATGCACGGTCTGTGTTTAACATATAAGTTTCTCAGGGGACCATTCTGAGTTTGTGTATATTAAACGGACGTGTTACGTGCCTTGAAAAGTGGACGCTCAATGTCCCGTTTGAGGTTTAAGTTTTGTTTTTTTTGGCTAAAAATACAATAGTTACCCCTTTTTCTTTGATTTATTCAATCCGACGCGAAAGCAACGAGTCTTTTACTTATATAGAGGTTCTGAATGTAGTGGGACTAGGCTTGCTTTAAACCCTAGATCCATGTCCCAAAGCTGGATCCTGTCTGCTTTGCAGATAGCTGCAAGATTCTGACTTTCTTTTTCTCTCTGCCTCAGCTTCCAACCGTTTGACTGCATTTTTTGTGCGGTGAAGATGTACAGTGTCCACACCACCGATTGAGCCAGGACGACCTTTTTGTCTTTGCAGTTGAAGGAACTCCCAGTCCTCACGATTCTTGATCAGCTTCTCAGCGTCTCCATGGGCGATATCAAAGAGATCTTCCAATCGCTCTACAAAATCAGCCTCCTTGGTTTTATGGCTCTGGCTTGTTCTGGAAGCATGCTTCTTTAAGCAAGTCCATTCGTTAAAGAAATTCTCTAACTTCTTCATGGCACGAGGTTCCTGCTGAGTAGGAATATTGGCCTTATCCCAGATAACTATTGTGGCTCTAACGTATTTTTCTCAATTACACTGGTCAACAACAATTTTGTCACAAGGGTACTTTTTCATGCTATGTTCATTTTTTCCTCATTTAGCAAGATCACCGGATAAAAAAATAATAACATATTATATATAATTAAGTATATAACAATATTATAATATAAAACATTATAAAATAATAATATAATATATATTATATTAATTAATATAACTATAATAAAATATATTAATATTAATATATATGTTGTATTAATTTTTCTGTAAAATTAGTACAATTTATTCCTTTGGGGAGAAAGTTCTGATAATGCTGGCAGGATAAATTTGGTCGAAGCAGCAGACTGTGCAGGTTGAAACATGTTTGTACCTGTTCAGACATGAGCCTAGTTTCTGTGTGTAGAGCAGCTCCAAGTCAGTCTGCTTGTAAATGTCACAGTGTTAACAGCTAGTGTCTGTTGCTTCTTGTTAATTTTACACCAGTGTTGTATTCATATAGATGTTTTGTAATGCCGCGGAACTGTCTGAATCATCCTAATTCCTTTTGTTATGTATGTGGTGATCTAACTTTAAAATCCCAGAAACGTAACTTTACACCATTAGTAAAAAAATGCTATGAACTTTATTTCGGATGTAAAGTAGGCGATCAGGACAAGAGTTGGGCCCCTCACATTTGTTGTGTGACATGTGTAAGACTACTTACAGGATGGCTAAACGGTTCACGTCACATGCCATTTGCTATTCCAATGATTTGGAGGGAACCCAAAGATCACACAACAGACTGCTATTTCTGCCTGGTAAATACAAAGGGGATCACTTCAAAAACAAAGAGCCTTATGAAATACCCTAATCTACCGTCTGCAATGAGACCAGTTCCCCACAGTGCTCAACTTCCAGTACCAAATCCTCCTGAACATGTAAGTTTAAGTGATGAGGAATCAAACGTAGCTGTAGCATATCACGAGGAAAAAGATGAAGACATTTCTGATCCAACATTCCAGGCTACCTGTTCCTCCAATGAACCACATTTACTGTCACAAGATCTAAATGACCTAGTTCGTGATTTGAAATTATCTAAGAAGCAGGCTGAACTTTTAGGTTCAAGATTAAAGGGTTGGAATCTACTGCAACGTGACACTAAAGTTTGTTTTTTCCGCGCCGCCATGATGAATTCAAAGAATAGTTCTCCCATGAAGATGGACTTGTGTTTTGTAAAGATGTTAATTCAGTCATGGGGGCTCTTGGTCATGAACATAACGTGGATGAGTGGCGATTGTTCATTGACTCCTCAAAAGTCAGCTTGAAAGCAGTCCTTCTTCACAACGGAAATAAATTTCCTTCTGTACCTATTGCACATGCTGCAAACATGAAAGAGTCATACGACAACATGAAGTTGCTTTTAGAAAAGTTTCAGTATCAGAAATATAAGTGGAATATCTGTGGAGATCTGAAGGTCATTGCACTTTTGCTAGGGTTGCAGCTAGGTTACACCAAGTACTGTTGTTTTTTATGTGAGTGGGACAGTAGGGACAAGCAAAACCACTACGTTAAGAAGGATTGGCCAAAACGCACCTCACTTGTTCCAGGCAAGAAAAATGTTGTGAATAGTTCACTTGTTGACCCTGAGAAAGTGTACCTTCCTCCTTTGCATATCAAGCTTGGACTTATGAAAAACTTTGTTAAAGCGAAGGATAAAGCGCAAACAGGATTCACATACTTGAGAAATAAGTTTCCCCGGATCAGTGATACCAAGATTAAAGAAGGCATTTTTGTAGGCCCTCAGATCAGAGAATTGTTAAGAGATGAGAGATTTGAAGGAGAGTTGAATGATGTTGAGAAAGCTGCGTGGCAGAGTTTCAAAAGTGTCTGCACAATGTTTTTGGGAAATCACAAGGCCGAAAACTATCCTGAAATAGTAGGAGATCTTCTTAAGTCTTACCAAGCAATGGGGTGCAATATGTCATTAAAGGTTCATTTCTTGGACTCTCACTTGGACTTTTTTCCGGAAAACCTGGGTGCGGTAAGCGACGAACATGGTGAGCGTTTTCATTAGGATATTTCTGCCATGGAAAACCGTTACCAAGGCAAATGGAGCCCCAGTATGCTGGCTGACTATTGCTGGACTCTTAAGAGACATGCCTGAGGCAAAGCACAGCAGAAAATCAAAACAAGCTACTTTTTAAACTACAGGTATGTCTTTTCGATCATATTTCAATAAGTATGTAACTATATGGGTTTTTAAAAATTAAATTGCATGTCACACAAAAACCAGACCTGATAGAGAAATTTTACAAACTTATTTGGATTCAGCACAGAAAATACTATAAGAATAAGGTATTTTCATTCTTGGGACACGAAAATTTTTTTTTGTTGCCCAGTGTTATTATTCCTATTATTTTTTAATCTAAGAAACAAGGAATAAATATTTTTGTAGTAGAAATTTAGATTTTGCTATTTTATTGGAAATAGAAACAGTGGCGTCACTAGGGTTGGTGTCACCCAGTGCGGTAACTCATGGTGTCACCCCCCCCCCATGGACCTCCTCCCGTACCAGACCATACAGAATCCTTAGTAATGTTTTTTGTACTAATGTTACTCGTAAATCGTAATTCCCGTATATCACTGAATGTAATGGCAATAGTAGTGACATAAACAACTAGCAAAATTAAAATTACCCCTTTAAATTACAATATCATACGCACAGCCTAAATGTATTTACATTTACATAGTTTCATGTGGTTAAAGTGAAAATTCGGTAAGAAAACAATAGAATTCGAAGTAAAAACGTTTAAGAACTACATCAAAATTATGTTCATTTTAACGTTAAACTTTACCGTTACATGAGATACATTAATGGATTAGGTTTGCATAATCAATAACGGCCCAAATAATGTAGAAGTTGTAGACAAATGCATATGGAAATATACTCATAAATTTGAGGCTGCAACATCATAAAGACAGAGGCTGCAACAACTGAGCGGAAGCCTTTTTTTATTTTTCTCCTTCTTTTCCTTTAATTACTACTTCATTCTCAAAAAAGTTATTGATATAGGTTCACAAATACTAATTACCACAATATTGTAGCTAAAACAACAGAAAATTTGACAAATCAGCGACTATAAAAACACCAGCAGCAACGAAAACAACAGCGCGTGCTTGTAGAGCGTGCAGACGAAACCACGTGATTCGAAGCGTCATTGTAATTGGGTAATAATGACAGCTCTGACCGGAGCGCATTAGAAGGTTCAAAAAGTAAATTAGCATAGAGTTTTAGCCTTGTAGGTATATTGATACATGTAAGCTGGGCTTACGAAAAATGTTTTTGTTGTTATAACTAACTACAGGGATATTTTTATAAAAAATAATAAATTTCTGCTCAAACACCACAAAAACCCCCCGCATCCCTCTAGTGACGCCACTGATAGAAACACAGATCATGAAACACATGTCAGGTAAAATTTCCATTGAACTAAATTAAATTCTTTGTGACAAATAGCAACATTGTTCAAAACTTCATAATATGTGTATAAGAGCATAAATTCTAATTTTTTCATTAAATTCATTAAATTTTTTCAAACACTAATAACAAAATCAGTATAAATAATTGTGAAAAATATAAATAACATAGTTTATTATCTGATAATAGCAAAATAGAAGTATAGTGATACACAGTTACACACCTTTCACTTATGACAGCAGAACACTGAATGATGACAAATAAACAATTGCAACATAATCTGGAGCATTCTTGATGAAACATGTTTAAACAGGTTGATCTTGTCTTATCAAGCAATATTTTCAGCTACAAACTTGACAATTATCTCTAATATATTCATTTAATTGAATTCATCATAAATATGATGATTAATTAATTAAAAACATATGTTTAGTATACTTGACAACTGCTAGTAATTTCAAATATTAATTGCATAAATAATAGCTATATTTTATGAACTTTAATAAGCGGGGGCGACCTCTAAACATTGGTCAATCCAAAACAAATTTTATAAGTGATGTTTTTTCAACCAATGGAACTGGTTGAGGGGAGCAACCTAAAAAAATCAACACTTCGAAAATAAGAGACACCCTAATATATATATATATATATATATATATATATATATATATATATATATAATATATATATATATATGTGTGATATATATATATATATGTATATATATATATATATATATACACACATAATATATATATATATATTATATATATATGTATATATATATATGTGTATATATATAATCATATATATATATATATATATATATATGCATATATATATATATATATATATATATATATATATATATATATATATATATATATACAGCTTACCTTTGTTTACTTTTTGTGTTTAAACTTTTGGAATCAGTGATAATTGTGATAATCATAATAATAAGAATAATGATTAATAAATAAATTTTATACGGTCCTGTCAAAATGTTTCAGCGAAAATTTGTACCGCATTTCTAGGTATATATACATATATAGTATTGTGAAACATTTCATGAACATGAAAAATTTTCTGGGTTTCATTAGCAGATTTTTGATTATATTTCGATTGGTTGTACATAAATTATAATGATAGGTTTATTTTATTGTTTATGTAGGTTTACGGGCTTTTTGCTTCGCTCGCTTCGCGCTAAAATAGGATTACGTTACATTTTAAGGGACAGTCGAAAAATAATCTTATACATAATAATTTGTCAGATTATAGGCTGGCCGTATAGGATTGTGTTAAGACTTCAAAATAAGCTAAATTCGTTCAACTGAAATAGAGAAATTGTGTTGTGAAATTTTCTATAAATTTTTGTTGGATTTTTTATATACTCATTAATTATACACTTACATATTAACTTATACGTATATATTAGTTATATATATAATTATATATATTTATATACTCATAAAATTTGGTAGGTAGGCTGATTATCTTTTTTTTTTCTCTCTGTTCCTTTCGTTCATTTTCACGAAAATTCCGACATATTTTGTAAAATGGCTATTGTATTGTACTAAAGAAGGATTTGTTGTAGGCCTATCGTTAAATATTGTTCATATATTGACCGTCACTATCGTATATGTCTGAGTATTAAATTCTTAGTTATTTAACAAAATTTTAATTGGTTTAGCATAAATAATCATAGGATTTTTTTTAATAAGCACAAATGCTATGCATTAAATTCTAAATTGTTCTTTCTACGCGTAACATTGAATTTATTAATTATAGGTCTAAAAGTGCGGCGGTACACATATTTTACGAAATTTGGATATTATTATAATTTTTTAAGAATTACAAAAATTTGTGCAGAAAATTCTTTTCATAGCCTATATTTACGTTTTATAAATGCATTCAATTTTATTTTTATAGGTAGGCCGATTTTTATTTCTTTCTTTCTTCCAGTTCAATGACAATGGTAAAATTTTTATTTGGAATTTAGATTGTATTGCAAAAAGGATGTTTTGATTTGATATTTTAATTTGGGTATTAGAAATGAAAAATGTCCTTTTTTTTAGTTCGAGCGTTTGCATAGAAAAAATTACAAAATTATGTCAGGATATAATGCGGTTTCATTCGGTTAGGGATATTTGTATAGAGGTTCGCTTACAAACAAAGCGACCGCTCTGAGTTATGCAATGTTTTGTGCTTGTTTACAGTAGGTTGCGTGTATTTTTGAGTGCATATTATCTATTCTTATTTAGTATAACTATGCAAATTTGTAGTTTCACTTGGAAACGATAAATTGCTCGGATTTTTGTGACTTGCAAACCATACTGGGGTTTCTGTTGAAGGAGAGAGTTGTCTCTCAGATGTAATTTGCGAATTGCGAGTTCAAGTCATATGAAATTTAACGTTTCAAGTTGGAATTACTGTATTAAAGTAATTTTCGGTAGTAATTTTTAATTTTTTTAAACTTTTTAATAACTTTTGGAAAATTATTATTGTTTAAACCTTCAGTCGGGGTTAACTAATGCATTTGAAACATTGGCTCAAGTGTATCCTCGGAAATGGAGCCTTCTAGATAGCCAGTAACGTTTTTGTGGCGTCTTAGTGTGCTCCTCCTCAAAGGGCAAGAGGGTTCATGATTGTCAGAGAAGTGATGACATGAAGTTTCTGGGGTTCATTTTTGTCTGTTGTATTTAAAAGTATTGATGTGATTTCTGACGGTAGTTTGAACAATAATAGTTCTTAAATTATACTAACAGTTACTATGTATGGGCGCTTTTATATTTATACTGTACAATTTTGTTTCGTACGTTTTATGACCTTTTTTATCTTCTCCGATGTAACTGCCATAAGTGACCTTATTGGTAGCTAGATGTGATTAAATTTTTGCGAAATTCTGAGATTTGTCCTTTTTTTTTTCTCCGTGAATTTGGCCAGAGCAAATGTGTAGTTATTGTTTCGAAGTGAACTGTCGAGAAAATTCGGTAAATTAAATATTAAATAAATGATAAGCAGTACAGAAACACGTTTCGAATAAACTTTTTTTTCAAAATTTCAAAAGGCTCGGTTTGGAGGCAACCAAGTTGAATCCGAGTTCCATCCATTGAGTTTAGTCGACCGGATAGGTGATCGATCACCAATGAAGAGAGAGAAGAGAAACCAACTGCGCAGGGACTTGGCGCAGGATGGTTTCGGAAGAGTAGAGATAGAAGAGAGGAACCGAATGCGCAGGGACTTGGCGCAGGGCAGTTTCGGAAGAGAAGAGAAGAGAAATTTACGTGTGCAGAGTCTTGGCACACGAAAGTTTCGATCGAAGATGGTCTACTGGTATTTTTCGGGCAGTAGCTGGTCACGCTGCTCGAATGCTTCGCTAAATATGTGTCGTAGCACGCGGTAGGCAAGCCACGAGAGCTTGAACGGGTGTTTACGACTGTACTGTCCATACAGACATACAGTAGGTTCGTTGGGAAACGGCCTACGGCGGAGTGATCGTTTGATTGTTGCCAGTGGAAGAGTCTTTCAGCTGAACGTAGGAAGAGCAGCGTTCACCGACAAAAGTGGAGATGAGACAAGGCGAGTTTCTTCATCGACTTCTAGAATTGCAAATTCCGTCCAATTCCAGCGCGTGGTCTCGCTTTCAGTATATCTCGCCCCCTGATCCTTTTAGAATTGGACGTCTCGGTTTTTTTTTTTCGCCATTTGGAGAGAGAGCGGAACCATTATAGCGTGCTGCCCTGTTGCATGTTCATTGATGCAATCCCTTGCATTCTAGCGAAGTGAGCAGGAGAGCTGCGATTGAAAATTAAAGTCCGTTGTCAGCGTGCGGATTGTAATCTAAACAACGTCCAGCAAATTAATGTACTGATTATTATGTAATGAAATTATAAGTGAAAGGGTGCGATTATTGCCGATATTTGTTGTGTTTTTCGTGAAATAGTATGTGCGCTCTTGGTCAGTATTTTATGTAAACTTTTTCTTATATTTTTTCTATGTTGCCCTGATAGTAACTGTATAACTATACAAATAATTGTTTCAAATGTAAAGCGATCTTTGATGAGAAATCGCTGGAATAGATTGTGATCTTGAAATTTGTGTAACCAACGTAAGAAAATTTTCCGTTATTTTTTTTTTTGGCATGTATAGATTAGTTACAGGTTGTAATTTAATTATTAGTGTGAAATGTTATTTTATGCAAATGTGAAAAATTCTAAAGTTTTCGATTTTTATAATATGATACAAAATATATGTGTGGAATTTGTCATTCTAATTATTTCTTGTCTATCAGGTTTTAAGTTTAGTATCTATCGGAAAACAACAAACAATATGTCCTACGTACACTTTTACTCTGGACATGACACCCCCACTAAGAAGGCCATTTTTTCATCAATGTTTCTCCGCGCCCTTAGGATCGCAAGTCCGGAATACATCGATGCCGAATTGGAAAAAATCAACGGTATTGGAAGTGATCTGTGTTATCCATCTGCGTTTATGGAATCTTGTCAAAACAAGGCAAAACGAACTTTCTATCGTGTCAATAATAACACTCGTACTTTGTCAAAAAATATTTTAGTACTTCCATTTTCCCAGGCTTTTTAGGCATTGCTAATGTACTTAAACTTTTGGATATTAATGTAGTATTTTCATATAACAATATTGTGAAAAATATCATAGTAAAAAATAGCCCTACCAATAATTCAGGCATTATCTATAAAATTGGTTGTAAACAATGTAATTCCTTTTACATAGGTCAGACGGGAAAGGATTTGCACACACGTATAAAACAGCATCAATATTCCGTTAGAACAGGACAGTTGTCCAGTGCCCTTTTTGTCCATTTGTCAGAGTTATCCCACTGTATTAATTGGAATAATGCTTCAGTTTTATTCCACTCTAGCGACATTGTTAATAGAAATATTCTTGAGTCTGCCATTATCCAACTTTCAAATAAATTCAACATAAGCAAAGGTCTTTTTCAACTCGATCCTGTTGTTTTGAATTCCTTCAAAACAGATTTAGATAAGAAGGGTAGAACGCTAAATCTTTGGTAATCTTGTATGCTACTTTATTAACTTTTAATTTTCATTTTATTTTTATATATATCGAAACTTGACCATAAAAGGCAGAGTGTTAAAACCCGGGCAGATTTCCAGTATAAATTTGTATTTTTATAATTCATTTGATCTGGTGCTAAAAATCGATGTTTTTCCTTACAAATCTGTATGCCTCTCTGATAATCCTTTAATTTTTAATTTTTATTTTTACTTCTCCGTTTATTGCGTATATATATATATATATATATAATATATATATATATATAGATATGTATGTATGTTATATATATATAATATATATATATATATATATATATATATGTATGTAGGTATGTATGTATGTTATTTATTTTTTTTCTTTCTGTAACCTATATATAGCTGTAACTCTTTTATTTACTTCAGTGTTCCTGAGGATGTCATTAGACGAAAGCGCTTGACCACCATTTTGTGTTTCCTTTCCTTCGTGGTTTTATTCATCATATATATATATATATGTACGTATGTATATATTATATATATATATATATATATATATATATATGTATATATATGTATATATATGTATATATATATATACAGG
The DNA here is from genome assembly GCA_023014485.1 of Bathynomus jamesi. Classification (NCBI taxonomy): domain Eukaryota; kingdom Metazoa; phylum Arthropoda; class Malacostraca; order Isopoda; family Cirolanidae; genus Bathynomus; species Bathynomus jamesi. The sequence goes on along the minus strand of JAJOZX010000257.1, from coordinate 147,298 downwards.
GCGTCCCAAAAAAATGTATACACACTTTAACAGCTGATAGCTCAATTGATGTTTCTTTCTTTCCAAGTTAAATCCATTAGAATTAATAATGGCAGTCAGACTAAGCTTTGAACAAAGGAAATTCATTCTAAAATGCTATGGAAGTGTGAAAACGCAGTTGAAGTGCAAAGACAGTTTAGGAGGGAGTTTCAAACAGATCCACCAACGCGACTTACCATCACTCGAATTAGAGATAAGTTTGAAGCCGATGGAACTGTTCAGAATGTCCACAAGAAGCGTTCCGGAAGACCACGGACATCGACAAGCCCCACAAAGCAAGAAAGAGTACTGGAAACGTATCACCAAAGTCCAAGAAAATCTGTGCGGCAAGCGAGTCGTGAGGTAGGAATTTCAGAATCGTCTGTCCAACGCATTTTGAAGCGCTGTCAATGGAAAAGTTACATTCCAAGATTAGTCCATGCTATTAATGAAGATGATCCGGACCGAAGAGTGGAGTATTGCGAGTGGTACTTGGCACGATGTGGATGTGGATTGGACGAAGGGGTTTCGTAGAATACCCTCCGCGTTCACCAGACCTCACACCACTAGACTTTTTTATGGGGATACTTAAAAGACAAAGTCTACGCTATAAAACCTGCAACAGTCGCTGAATTGAGAGCAGCCATTGAACGAGAATGCACACAAATACCAAACGAAATGTTTCGTGATGTTTGCGATTCCATTGCTTCGCGTTATCAGCAGTGCCTGGACCAGAACGGACGTCAGTTTGAAAACAGGGGTTGACAAAACAATTAAATAATGTCTGTAGATTCTATTACATTTTAAAAATGAAATGTATTTTAATAAACACTGCCTTTATAATTATTTAAAGTGTGTATACATTTTTTTGGGACGCCCTGTATATATATATATATATATATATGTTAACCCCTCCGTCTATGGCCCGTGTTGGTTCGAAGTCGACGGGGGTTCTAGTTAGGTGGCAGCAACGGATGTGTGACTTGAAGTAGTTTTCTTCTATATTACTCTCCGAGTTCTTCTATAGTGGCTCGGAGGACTCTGATAGACTTACTAAAAATGCTGAAGGTTCCGGATTCTTCTTATAGCGTATCCGGAAAGTTTTAACGACTAAGTTCTTCTGAAGAGAGCAAGGCTCGAAGAGGACAATAAAAAGTTTCTCCAACTGTAAATTTACTGCTAAAATATACAGGTAGTGCTCAGCCTCTGAATTAGCTTCTGAATGACAATGGAATAATTTTAGTGTGTTTATATACCCAAGAACTGCTAACATTATTATTATTAAATGCTAAAAAGGCTGTATTATTTTTGCACAATATTTGAAAATAAGTAAATTTTTTAGCTGTGGTAAGGCTGGAACGAGTAAACAAAATATTTGAAGACGAAACCATATTTTTATCTTAAACCGCGACTTTTCAGATCTGATGTTATCATGATCTGCCAAGTTAACTAAAAGTGGAAATCGGACTATGCATCTTTACACTAAAATATGCATATGAGTGAAATTTTAAGGTTTAAGATGTACAATTTTAATGCTTAGGCAAGACATGATCTCATTGTTTATAACGAAAGAGAGTGTATACAAAATGTGAACATTGCAAAGCTTAAGCAGGATTCCTTATTAAGCGAAATCTGAAAAAATGATTATGAGATTTTAAAAAACAACAGGTCACCAATTATTTAACAAAGTAGAAAGCAAATCAAAAATTTTATCCAAACTCGCGTTGGGCGATTTTGGTCCTTATGTAAAAATGAATACACACACGTACATACATATGAGTATAGGCATTATATAAAGTTAAATATATAAGAATATACAGGATTATATAAATACATGAACCATATAACACATGAATTTTTAAAAATGGATACTTTTTCTTACAATGGATACAGAGACTATATAAATGAATACAAGAATTACATGAAGGATAAGATAATATAGGAATATGGGAATTATTTATGGTTCATTTTTACCGGGCTCTTCCCTCTAGAATGATATTAATATAATAACGTAACATCCTAACTAATGCTAACTAGATGATAACTATTGGTTTTATAATACAGATTTATATATACGACATAAGTCGGGTGGTGAAGTCTAGTTCACGTGGTCTGGGTACGCACTCTTGGTCGTGCATAAATAGTTTCATGTTCCGTGTCACTTAGTTTTCTTTGTTCCCAGAATGATCTTTTCACCACAAATATACCGAGGATAATAGCACACACAATAATGATACTAACGGCAGATGTTGAGAAAATGGTTACCGGTGTGTAGTATTTGTAAGAGGTTGTTTTGGTTATCATCCGAAATTTTAAACCGGCTCAATTGATCATTCCATTCAGGGGCATGTAGTTCGGGTAGGATGGTTACAGGTTTTATGGAGAGATTTAAGATCTCTATGACGGGTTTAAATTTAATTTGCGACGGGAATGGGTATGAGTTATTAAGGGTAACCTTATACGGGTTGTATATTTGGAGGGCTTTTGAACGCAAGGAGCAACCAATTGGTAGCCGAATAACCATAGGGATTGTGATGAGGGAATAATTCGATGGACACTCGAGAGTAGCGGCAGTCCTGTTCGCGAAAGAAACCCAGATATCTGGTCCAATTCGTAGTTGGATAGTTTTAGGGGAATTAAATCTTTTAAATGAACATACGGGGGCATGCCGGTCACGAATTAAATCGATAAAGCAAGACCTAGTAGTTGGAAGAATAACTGGTTTGAGTGGAGAGCAGACGAGTTGTTTATTTGGTTGCGGGAATCGGCAATGCCGGACGTCGCTATCTGACATCATAGAATAAGCTGATAGATCTTTGGTGAGGAAAAGGTAAGGTGGTACGGTGGTTAAATACAATCGATAGACATTAGAGTTATTTTGGTAGGGTATTGGGAAAGGGTGAAATTTATATACGTCGTAAGTGAGGACATCGAAAAATGGTATAATTATGAGGTATGTGTAGGGGCGTGGTCCATGTACAGTCCAGGTGTATTCTAGAAATTGAGGGTAATTAGTGTGGTTGAGTGGGAATATGGGTGATAATTTTAATTGTGACTGGGCGGTGTGAATCAAGGACTGAAGTATTTCCCATGGTATTAGGGTGGAAAGAGTGATTTTTCCATGGGCTAGCTGGGTTGCACGCAAAACCTTGGAATGAATCGTAGTTATTCGTTGTAAGTATTTATCGATTAGGGTTACTTGTATGTTCATTATCTCTATTAATTCTAGATATCGTTTGTGTTCTTTGTATTGAGCTAACATGGATTTCTATAACAACTCCAGTAGAAATTCTAATGCTAGGTCTACAAGAGTAAATAATTTGGAAAATTAGAAGGGGGACAATTTTATTCATTTCTACGCCTTAAGTTGTACGGAGCTGGGGGTAGTTGTGTGGATACTTGTGTGGATAATTGTGTTTGTGGGCGAAGGGGTCGGCCTCGTTTTGGTGGCAATGGGGGTCGACCGTTGAGCTCGGATTCTGAGCGGGTTCGTTTCTTATGTGAAGGTTCTAGTTCACGTGGGTGATGCATTTGCGGGCGGTATGTAGGGTCCGTGCGTCGATCATCAATCGGCGAGGGTGGTGACAGAGGAGATGGTGGAGTTGGAGGAGATGGTGGAGTTCCACTGAGTGATCCTCTCGAAGGGGTTTCTCCAGGGTCTGGGTCCGATGGGACGCTTGGCTCTGGGGCCTCCTCTTGTTCAGAGATTGCCTCGAGTACTGGTGGTATTACGAGGTACCAATCTTCGTCATGGGTAGCGGTTCCCGCGGTGACCACTTCAGTTTTTTGATCCCTGCCCGATTTGTTAATATCTTGACCTTTTGAAGGATAGGCGGCTCGAACGCCTGGCAGCTGTTTTTTGGGAAGGTGTTGTTCGGAAGCTATCTTCAAATTGTCAGCGTGAATGATCTTTAGTTTGGAATGATCCCGGAGGTCGAGGATTTCATAACGATTTTTTCCGAGGTTTTTCATAATCCTATATGGGCCATCCCATTTTGGGTATAATTTGCGATGAGCACCTGGCGGTTTCACGCTCTTCAGATAACATCGCATACCGACGATTATAGTCCGTTGACGGGGATGACGCCTATGTTGCTCTTGCTCCATCTGTTGGTTTCGTTGGTCGAGGGCATAGCGGATTATGTCAAAAATCTTGAAAGATCGTTCAGCTAGTTGCTGATTTGCTTCTGCCATTTCGGAAGATGTTAGACTGCCGGGTCGGTTTGGTCGGGCAAATCAAAAGGTAGACGCTTGTCGTAGTGATAGAGAACGAAATGAGGGGTGTCCCCGATGGACACATTATAGCCATTGTTGATGGCTGTTTGTACCATGGGAAGGGAATCATCCCATGTACGGGAGGATGCATCGACAACGTGGCGCAGGGCTTCCAAGATCTTTCGATTGTGCCTTTCCACTAAGCCGTTTGCCTGCGGATGGTATGCCACAATGTGTGTATTTTTAATTTTACACATGTTACAGAGTGACTCGAACAGTTTGGAAGTGAAACTAAGGGCGTTATCCGAGATTAGGATGGAAGGAGTGGTATGATTTTGGATGACGCGTTCCACTAGGGCTCTTGCCACAGTTTCCGAGGTCTGGTCTGGAATGGCGGCTACTTCGCTGTAACGCGAGAAGTGGTCCGTAAACACAATGATGTACTGATTTCCCTTTGATGTTTTGGGAAATGGTCCCAGTATATCCATTCCAGTTCTTTGCCAGGGCCTTTGGCATACTGGATATTTATGCATCGGAGCTGTGGATGGTACGTTGCCCTTATGCTTTAAACACGACGGACATTCGGCGATGTATTCTTGTACCTTTCTGTTCATCTCGGGAAAGTGGTATCGCTCCAAAAGACTCTTGATGGTGCGATCCGGCCCCATGTGTCCATACAAAGGTGAGTCGTGACAAAGTCCAATGGCTATATCGACGAGATCCTTTGGTATCTCCACGAGGTCGTTTCCATCTTCGTTCCTGAAATGTACGAGCCCATCTTTGAGGTTGTACTGTTCTTTTACCTTCGATGGTTCCTTTTGTTCCAGGCGCGCCCGAAGGTTCTGGGTGTGTTGGTCCTGTTGTTGGGAGTATTGCAGACACTCGTAGTCGAACACAGGGAATTCCTATTTTATTCACTTGGGCGTCGGGCTTGAGTCTCGACAATCCGTCTGGAATAACTTGCAGTTTTCCCGGTTTGTATACGATTTTCGCTGCAAAGTCCTGAATCAACAGAGCCCATCTACTCAATCGTCCTTCAAGTAGCTTGTCCTTGAAGAGGTACGTGAGTGGCTTATGATCAGTCTTGATGGTTACATCGTAGCCATAGACGATATTTCGGAATTTTTTCAAAGCCCAATATACCGCTAGGGCCTCTCGGTCCGTAGTGGAATAATTCCGTTGAGGTGCAGAGAGAAGTTGACTGGCATAAGCAATGGGTAATTCCACACCGTCTACGTCCTGTAACAGGACGGCTCCTAGTCCATAGGAGGAAGCATCTGTGGCTATGATGAAGGGTCTTGTGTAATCAGGATATTGTAAAATGGGATGACAGGTTAGTTTATTAATTAAAGTTTCAAAGGCATGTTGGTGATCGGATTCCCAGTTAAATTTCGAATTTTTCTGGAACAAATTAGTAATGGGTTTAGCAATATTCGAAAATTGGGGGATAAAGTTCCGATAGAATCCGACAAAACCAATAAATGCACGGGCGTCGTCGATGGTCTTGGGTACAGGGTACCTTTCCAGGGCTTCGAGTTTGGCTGGATCAGGTTTAATTCCTGTGGACGAGAGTAGGAATCCTAGGTATACCAGGGATTCTTGTAAAAAATTGCACTTTGCAAGCTTCAGTTTAAGGTGTGCTTTTCTCAAGTGTGATAGCACATTCTGAAGGCGTTGAAAGTGTGTTTTTATGTCCGAACTGTAGACGATAATATCGTCAAGATAAACGAGAGCTTCGACACCTAATAGGTCGGAAAGGACTATATTCATCAACCTAGAGAAATTAGCAGGCCCATTTCGGACTCCGAAAGGTAAAACCTGGAATTCGTAATGGCCTCGGTTAGTGGAGAAAGCAGTCAATGCCCGAGATTCGGGACTGACCTCCATTTGCCAATAACCCGATGCTAAATCGAGGGATGAAAAGAAGTTCGCTTTCCCTACGTTCAGAATTGTTTCCTGCATGTTTGGAATCGGGAAACGGTCTGGGATGGTAATGTTGTTCAGGCGTCTAAAATCTATACAAGGGCGAGATGTTCCGTCCTTTTTGGAGACGAGAATCATAGGAGCGGACCAGGGACTAGCTGAAGGCTGAATGACATCCTGCTCCAACATGTCCTTGATGTGTTCCTCAATAGTGACTAACTGGGAATGTGGAACCCGATAGGGAGGAATGAAAATGGGTTTGGAATTGGGTTCCAACTTGATTTCAAAAGGGACCAAATTAGTTCGGCCCAGAGGATCTCCTTTTAGGGCAATCACATCTCTATTTCTTATCAGGAAATCGAGAAGTGATTCCATTAGTTTGGGATCCTGTAAAGCTGGTGACTCCTGAAGGGAGTGCTCCAGACATTTCTTATATTCTTCTTTTAATATGAAGGATTTAATTCTAAGGAACTGGAAACACGATTTATCATACTGATGGGGAAATCTGAATCTACTTCTACTGTGGAACAGTTCCTATTTTCTGATTTGAAGTTAATTCTATAGGACTTTTTCCTTTGTTTAAACAAACAACAGGGATAGCTGAATTCTGACTCTGACTAAGGACTTGGGCAATAAGAACATCTCTTTTGAAATTACTTTTCTCTGTAATCAGAGTACGCTCTGACTAATAATTTTCCTTGACTGTTAACTACTTTTGCTAGGAAACAAATCTTCTCATAAGGTGCTACTGTTATATGCTCGGTAGGGCATATGAAAAATTGTGAATCTGATTCTGGTTCGGCGACTAAAATTTGCCTTATTGGCTGAACTGAAGCTGGCTGACTGGAAACTGGCTGACTGGAAACTGACTGTCTGGAAACTGACTGTCTGGAAACTGACTGACTGAAAACTGGCTGTGTTGATCCAACTGGATTCAACAACTGGAACTGATTACCCTGGGGTCTGATTTCTGGAGCGGTTGTCCCTCTGGTTGCAACCGTCTGACTTGATCTGCTATCAAGTAGAGGGGGTTTCCTATTTCTTTCGGAAATCTGAACTGAGCTAAGTCTATTAGCATTAAGTTGTCTGTCATTCTCGCGGAGATGGTGTGTCCTATTTCGACACTTTACTAACTTTCCGGCTGGGTAAATCTCCCATTGATTCCGGTTAAAAAAATCCATACCTAATAGGATGTCTGTCTGAAAGGTGGCGACTGTGTCCGCTATACAACATTTCGCGGGGTATACCGCGTTTCCAACTTCTAAATATAACTCAATTTCTCCATATGTGGGTATGGGTGTGTCCGTAACTCCTCTGAGTTGGCAGGATGGTGCCTTAAGTTCATATTTGTAATTTGTACTCTCTAGTAAATCATCTACACATTGTTTCTTAATTAACGTCGCGTGTGCTCCTGTATCTAGGAGAGCAGTTAATTCTTGGTTATCGGTGCTACAGTTTATTATTAAATCTAGGAGGTCCGCACCTATTATCCTGATGGGGAGTTTGTGTGCGTATCTGGGCTCATTACTGTAATTTAGGAGGGAGGAGGTTGAACTGCCGCCTCCAATGTAGGGTCTAAAAAAGGGCTCGAATGGTCTTCTATGGGAGGACCTGGGTCATATTCTACGGGAATATCATACGCTGGAGGGTGTTCTTGAAAACTGTTCTCTGGGGAAAATGATTCCTCCCCGGGTACTTCTACGTACCGAACTAGTTGACCTTGCTGGTTGTATTGAGGTTTGTACATGGGGTAAGAGTGTGGTTGACCCTGTGGTCGTGATCTATTGGGTTGGTAGTTCGACTGAGGCTGGGAATGGACTGGTTTCTGGGGATTGGTTGACTTTTGGGATACGTTTTGGGAACGTGGTTGGTTTGGTTTCTGAAAGTGGGGTCTATACCCTGCAGGGGCTTTATCAGCACACTTTTGACGATCGCCACGGCGATGACCATGTTCTTGACAGTGGGAGCAATACGAGGGGTAATTACATTGACTTATCATGTGCCCAAAACTATCGCAGTTAAAACACTGTGGAGGAGGGCGTGTATTCTGGGTTTGGGGGGCTTGTTTCTGGGGTGTTCCCTGCATTGGCCTCGATTTATAGGGTTGTTGTTGTTGGTGTTGTGGCTGTTGCTGCTGAATATAATGTACAGGGGTTTCTCTACTCTTTCGGTAGTTCTGGTTTGCTAAATCGGGGTAATGTTCCCGTGTTTTGTTTATGGCTACACTTACAGGTTTGTCAACATTTAAAAACTCCTGAAACTTTTTTTTAGGTGCTCCGGGTAGGTTTTGGTAAATGGTTGTGGCTACTATTAGATTTCTTTGTTTCGAAGTGAAAGTTATGCCACATGCATTTTCTGCGGCCCGGAGGGCTTCTCCTACAAGTTTATGTGTACGTGTAATAAAATTGTTTAAATCTTCGTGTTCCTCTTTCTTCCATTTAGCTTGGAAGACTGCTTCTAACGTGGCTAAGGGTTGTGTAAGGGTTATTTCTTTAAAAAATTCTAATAAGTTTTGTTTAAAATCGTCCCATGTTGTAGCTTCGCTAATTGATGGGACGTAAGTGACTGTGTCATGAGCATTCCCTTCTTTCGGGTCAATAAATCTTTTTGCTTCCCTAATTTTTATATCATTATCGGTAATATTTTCGCGTAAGAAATGTTGCTCTAAAGATTCAACCCAAGGTCTTACGCGTGGTTCAACAAAACGATTATCTATGGTCCCCTTAAAAATTAAAACAGTATGAGGAAGGTTTACTAGTCTGCCTAAGTTAATGTATGCTGGGGCGGGGGTTTGAGACTGAGACATATTGGCTTGTGTGTTTGGGAGTATGTTTGAAGGGCGCGGGGTAGGTGGAAAAATGGGTGTAGGTAAATTTTCGATGTCAGAAAGCGCACCGTCTGAATCGCTCATATGTGAAGGTACTTATTAATGTGTTCTAATTAGGTCTGCTTGACCGATCTTAATTTAGGGAATGATCACTTAAGGGGTTTTCCTAACTACACTATCTAAAAAAATAAATGCACAACAATTGCCTAACTCGGGGAAAATTTGAAAAGATTGGAAACAAAATAATAATAAAAAATGTAAACAAAATTTCACTCGAATGTACGTGAAGGTATGGTAATACTATGTTTGGTACATTAAATAAATTATACTATACTAACTAGAATAGTAAAAATAACTGTGACAATAATTCTGTGACAATAATTCTGTGACACACTGTTTTCAATAAAAAAATGTATCACTGGTGTCTGAAGTGTTCACTGTGTTTTGTGTTAATTCTGGCTCAATACTAAATATTAATTGTTAATGATAATGACTTTTCAAATGTTTAGAAATTATTTTAAAAAAGAGTTTTGTACTTAACAAGATTCCTACGGCGAAATCGTTAGAGACGTGTCCTGAAGACGTGTCTTGCTGGCCACTTGTTCCTGGATGAAAACTAGGCGTGCAGAACTTGGAGTCGTGACGCACCGGTTCAAGGGTGGATGTGACGAACTAGAAGTCGTGACACGCTGGTCCAAGGGTGGATGTGACGAACTAGAAGTCGTGACACGCCGGTCAACTGGGTGGATGTGACGAACTAGAAGTCGTGACACGCCAGTCAACTGGGTGTTGGTTCTGGTTCCAGGGTCTGGAAGACTGGAAGAATCCTGGAGTCGTGAAGATCCTGGTTAAAGGTTCGCCAGTTGTTAACCCCTCCGTCTATGGCCCGTGTTGTTTCGAAGTCGACGGGGGTTCTAGTTAGGTGGCAGCAACGGATGTGTGACTTGAAGTAGTTTTATTCTATATTACTCTCCGAGTTCTTCTATAGTGGCTCGGAGGACTCTGATAGACTTACTAAAAATGCTGAAGGTGCCGGATTCTTCTTATAGCGTATCCGGAAAATTTTAACGACTAAGTTCTTCTGAAGAGAGCAAGGCTCGAAGGGGACAATAAAAAGTTTCTCCAACTGTAAATTTACTGCTAAAATATACAGGTAGTGCTCAGCCTCTGAATTAGCTTCTGAATGACAATGGAATAATTTTAGTGGGTTTATATACCCAAGAACTGCTAACATTATTATTATTAAATGCTAAAAAGACTGTATTATTTTTGCACAATATTTGAAAATAATTAAATTTTTTAGATGTGGTAAGGCTGGAACGAGTAAACAAAATATTTATAGACGAAACCATATTTTTATCTTAAACCGCGACTTTTCAGATCTGATGTTATCATGATCTGCCAAGTTAACTAAAAGTGGAAATCGGACTATGCATCTTTACACTAAAATATGCATATGAGTGAAATTTTAAGGTTTAAGATGTACAATTTTAATGCTTAGGCAAGACATGATCTCATTGTTTATAACGAAAGAGAGTGTATACAAAATGTGAACATTGCAAAGCTTAAGCAGGATTCCTTATTAAGCGAAATCTGAAAAAATGATTATGAGATTTTAAAAAACAACAGGTCACCAATTATTTAGCAAAGTAGAAAGCAAATCAAAAATTTTATCCAAACTCGCGTTGGGCGATTTTGGTCCTTATGTAAAATGAATACACACACGTACATACATATGAGTATAGGCATTATATAAAGTTAAATATATAAGAATATACAGGATTATATAAATACATGAACCATATAACACATGAATTTTTAAAAATGGATACTTTTTCTTACAATGGATACAGAACTATATAAATGAATACAAGAATTACATGAAGGATAAGATAATATAGGAATATGGGAATTATTTATGGTTCATTTTTACATATATATATATATATATATATATATATATATAGATAAATATATGTATATATATGTATATATGTATATATATATATATATATGTATATATATGTATATATAGATATATATATATGATATAGATATATAGATATATATTATATATATATATAATATATATATATATATATATATGTATATAGACATATATATATTATATATATATATATATATATAATATATATATATATATAAACTGGTTTGAAGAGCATGTTAGTGAAGTAGAACGCTTGGATTGGCCTCCACAATCCCCGGATCTTAACATTATCGAGCATCTGTGGTGTCAGTTGGAGAAGCAGGTCAGAAGCCGATTCCCACCGCCGGCGTCTTTGGAGGAACTGGAGCAGGGTTTGCTCGAAGAATGGCTCAGGATTCCTCTAGCCAATGTCCAAAAGCTGTATGAATCAATTCCCCGAAGCATTGCAGGTGTTATTGCCGCTAAAGGAGGACCAACTCCATATTAAGAATAAAAACCGCCATTTATCAAGGTGTTCATATTATTTTGTCCAACCCCTGTATATGTATATATATATATATATATATATTATAATATATATATATATATATATATATATGTATATATATATATATATATATATACTATATATATATATATATATATATATATATATATAACGTAAAGAACGACGCTTGTATAGGAGATATTCCGCGCAAGACGAGAAAGAGAAAACAACAAATGAAAAAATGAAGTACCACCTGGGAATCGAACCCGGGATCTTCCGATTGCCGGTCAGACGCGATAACCACTACACCATGGAGTCCATGGTGTAGTGGTTATCGCGTCTGACCGGCAATCGGAAGATCCCGGGTTCGATTCCCAGGTGGTACTTCATTTTTTCATTTGTTGTTTTCTCTTTCTCGTCTTGCGCGGAATATCTCCTATACAAGCGTCGTTCTTTACGTTATTTATACTGCGTGTTCTTTGCAGTTGAATGTATATATATATATATTATATATATATATATATACAGGGTGTCCGAGAATTATCTGTACAAGTTTTGGCTGTTATTAAAAGTCAACCATGAAGTGTAGAAATTCCAGTGTTTTCCCATTTTACAGAGAATCTCATTAAGTTTTTTCTGATACCAAGTTTTGACAAGTTTTTTAGAAATTCCAGTGTGTCCGAAAATTATCTGTACAATTTCATCTTTTAATAAAATTCTTGATAACACACGTAAAATTCTTAAAGAAGATTATTTAGAATCTGTGTTTTCAAAAGTTTCTTTTGTTAAAGTAACGTTGTTACAAACATTCGATATGTGCACCATCAGTGATTCGCAAAACATCCAATCGATAATCCAAATGTTGCCATGTACGCTGCAGCGTATCCACTTCAATTCGCTCAATAGCAGCTGTGATTCTTGCTTTTAAATCAATGTCTGTCACCCGCGTACAAAAAAGAAAAAACTTGTCAAAACATGTTATCAGAAAAAACTTAATGAATTTCTCTGCAAAATGGGACAACACTGGAATTTCTCTGCAAAATGGGACAACACTGGAATTTCTACACTTCATGGTTGACTTTTAATAATAGCCAAAAATTATACAGATAATTCTCGGACACCCGGTATATAATAATGTTATAATGTTTCAGACCAACAAAGACCCTAGGATCCACTCATGGCTGGTCTACCTAACTGTGTTCGTAATTGTGTATTGTGTCTGTCCTCCGTGGTGGCGGAGGGGACCTACAATTTTACGTGGGTTCCGAACCACAGGAACATAAGAAATTTATGTAACAACTGCCTGTACATTCGCAACGACCAATTTTTGCAAAACTAAATAATTATCGATTTAAAACTAAAGATAGAATTTCTGGATCCAGAGGATCAAGTCATAATAGACTACTATCCACAAATATGTTACACTCTATATTTATTTATAACCGACATGCAAATATATCAGATCCAAAGAATCCAGTCAATTTCATTACGGTATCCATCAATGCTAGTACCTTGCACAACGAAAAATAAGTCACGGTCCATATCGATTGCGGTCCAAGTCAAAATTTACAACCATATACATTACAATATATATACTTTGGAGGAAAAGTGTAGGTGTGGCTGTAAAGACTGTACAGTAATGTAGAAATGTGTGTGCACCCATTTTGGGTCTCACATTTAAAGGTGTTTTTGGGGCAAGTGAAGATCATGAGTTTTTCAATACCTCACTGTACTATGGGGGGCACCGTTCGGCAGAGGAATCTCTTCAAATGGGGTGTGTAAGGACAGAGAGTATCCCTTAACCCAAGATGCTGCCTCCCTATATCCCACAACATTTGTGTTGAGCTGTGGGATCTATCACCACAAAGCCTTAATTTTACTACTTTAAACTATACCCAATCTATCAACATATGCGTCTAATCGATTTTTAAACATGTTTATAGAAGTGCTACTAATTACTTCTACCGGCAAACTATTCCAGCTATTTACTATTCTATGCGTAAAAAAAAAAATTTCGCAACTGCTCTCTCGAACCTTCTACTTGTCAACTTACACCCGTTATTTCTAGTCCTATTATATTGAGATATTTCGAAAAAGCTATCTCTATCTACTTTATCGAACCCATTCATAATTTTGAAAACCTGGATTAGATCACCCCTTAGCCTCCTAGTCTCGAGTGTTGTTAATTTTAACTCCTTAAGCCTATCCTCGTACGACTTTGACCTAAGCGACGGAATCATCTTAGGTGCTCGTCTTTGAACTCCTTCGATTTTGTCTATATCTTTGCGCATATGCGGATTCCAAAATTGGACCGCGTACTCCAAATCGGGTCTAACTAATGATTTATAAAGAGGAACTATAATATCGCGCGATTTGTACTCAAAATTTCGAGCTATAAAACCTAACACTTTGTTCGCCTTATTGACCGCTGCTATACTTTGTTTCGCTACTTTTAAATCACCAGTGACTATAACTCCTAAATCTTTTTCCTGCTCTACGCTTGTTAAATCTTTCCCTGACATACTATACGCAAAATTACCGTTACGCGAACCTATATGCAAAATTTTGCACTTATCAACGTTAAATCTCATTTGCCATGTGACTGACCAATCAACGATTTTATTCAGATCTTCCTGGATTTTACCGCTATCTTCGTCATTAATCGCCCTACCGCCCAGCTTCGTGTCATCCGCAAACTTTGAAACTGTACTGACTAGGCCGACATCTAAATCGTTAATATATATAAGAAAAAGCAAGGGGCCCAATACAGAACCCTGAGGAACGCCGCTCGCTACATTAGCCCAACACGACTCCGCTCCATCAACGACCACCTTCTGTTTCCTACCTCGCGACCACTCTTCTATCCAATTTATTACTACCCCCCTGATTCCATGAGCCTTAGTTTTTTCAATGAGTCTTTTGTGCGGCACGGTGTCAAACGCTTTTTGAAAATCTAAATACACTACATCAACCGCCCGATGTCTATCGTAAACGTCAACCACGCTTTGGAAAAATTCTAAAAGATTAGTTAAGCAATATTTGTTTCGCCTAAAACCGTGCTGCGTATTTCTAACTAGTTTATGCAGTTCTAAGTGTTCGACTATACGATCCCTAATTATTGATTCCAGTAGCTTACCTACAACAGACGTTAAACTGATTGGCCTATAATTTCCCGCCGCACCTTTATCGCCTTTCTTAAAGATAGGTGTTACGTTTGCTAACTTGAAATTATCTAGTACGCACCCGTCAGAAATAGAGGCATTAAAAATCTTTGTTAGCGGCACAACAATGCTATCTTTTAATTCTTTTAGTTGTATGGGATATATGGAATCCGGCCCCGGTGATTTACGCATTTTAATTTTATCAATATAGCGCATTACCTCCCCTTCGCTAACCACGATATTATCCAAAATATTACCATTATCAAAAGGTATTATGTCTATGACCGTAGGGATATTCGTTACATCTTCTATAGTAAAAACTGACGTAAAAAATTCGTTTAGCAAGGTAGCCATTTCCTTGTTTTCAGAAACTAGTTCTCCGTTTACATTTTTCAAAGGCCCCAAGACACTTTTTACTGGATTTCTATTATTGACGTATTGAAAGAATCGCTTGGAGTTTTCTGTACCGTCACGAGCTATGGAGATTTCAAATTCGCGCTTGGATTTTTTTATTACACTTTTCGCTTCACGCCTTAGAGATATCTAATTGTTCCGTAACCACAAATTGTCTTTATCGCACTTATTTAGCCTATAAGCCCTATCTCTACTCTTTATAATGTCTCCTACTCTAGAAGTAAACCACAAGGGCTTGTTATTTACTTTCGCACGCTTAATTTTGTACGGTACACATTCCTCATTTATAGTCCTAAATACCGTTTCGAACGATTCCCACATTAGTTTTGCGTTGGAGTTCCCCATTACGTTTTCCCAATTGACGTGTGACAATTTATTTCGAAATTTACCAAAGTCTGCGTGCTGGAAGTTAGGAATTTTAGTCGAGTTAGTTGGTTTCGAGTGACTTACTGAGAGGACAAACTCTACCATATTGTGATCGCTATTGCTTAACAGTTCTATTACTTGAAGATCAGTAATTAGCCTATCATCCGTAGTTATTACTAAATCTAAAATACTGTCCAACCTCGTAGGTTCCCCAACCTTTTGAATAAGAAAGCTATCCTCGAGAAAATTAACTAAACGATTACCTTCCGCGTCTCCCTGCATTGTATCGTAATTCACGTTGGCGCAATTAAAATCACCCATATCTAATGCCTGCTCACTACCGATTATTCTCTTTAGTTCACGATATAACGCTTCGTCCGTATCAGCTGTTTGATTAGGTGGCCTATATATAACCGCAACAACAAGTTTGAAATCGTTCAATTTAAGTTCTGCTATAGTCGAATCTATCGGTTCTGGAATTGACTGCTTTACTTCTATAACGTTCGCAATATTATCTTTGATATACAACATAACACCGCCTCCTCGCCTACCTATTTTGTTTTTAACAAAAAGTCTATAACCTTTAATTTGATACTCCCCTACAAAGTCACGTGTTTCAGTGCTAAGCCACGATTCACTTATCGCAATTACATCATAGTCTTTACAAGCAATTACAGAAAAAAATTCGTTTATTTTATTTCGTAGGCTACGAGCATTTAGGGATAGAACCTTCAAATTGTTTGTAACAGCGACACCTTCGCGAGCGCATGGGAAATTTGTGGAATTTACGCTGGGACCGTTCGAGTTACGGCAGCCTGAAAAAAAGAGACAGTATTATGAAATAGTCTTCCTAAACGCGCAGCTCCAACGTCATTAAGATGAAGTCCATCTTCGAGGAACAAGTCCCTCCTGCCGTAGAAACTGTTCCAAAAATTCGCAAAATGCACTCCTTCCTGTTGGCAAAGAGACTTTACTTTATTATTAATATAGGTCGCCTTGCTGTAGAAATCGTTACGTTGGATAATTCTAGGAAGTATACCTGTTAAGACAATCTTATTAGTTTTCTCCTTTAGTCGCTCTAGTAAGTCCCTGTACCTAGCCAGCAGTTCTTCCGATCTAGAATTTAAAACGTTGTTAGTACCGACATGAATAACATACGTTGTGTCCTCGGCGGTACCGTCTGTAAAATGGTCAACACTATTAGTTATATCCTTCACCCTTGCACCAGGGTAGCAGTAACGGCGCCTACGACGAGGGTTTCTCCCACAGAATTCCTCGAGCTGCCCTCGAACAATGGAATCGCTAACGAGTCGTATTTCCGGTTCATCAGCATCTTCGAAACCTAAAACAGAAAACTTATTGCTTGTTATTACTGGTAGACAAGTCTTAGGTTTTCTTAATGGGGCTAAATTACGCACTCGAACGAAGGGTTGGGAACTAGGGGAAGAGAGAGGGCTATTAATACTATTTATATTATCAGTAGAAACTGAGGCAGGATGGGGCGTAACTGGAGTCTCAAGGGATTCTAATTTTGCCGTCAGGAGCATCACGCTTTCTTCAAGCCTCACCGTGGCCTTCCTCTCACGTTGTAATTCGTTCCTCAGGACTTCCATGCTTGAGCACCACCTGCAAACTAACTGTTCATTATTATTATTAGCCATTGTAAACGCGTAAGCGGCAAATTTCCCTTCACAGCGACTGCAAGTACTTGACGGGGGTGCCATGCTTTTAATTAGTTAAAAAACAAAAAAAAACACAAGACGAGCATTTGGAAATTAATAAATTACAACGTAGGTCTACCTCGTGCTTATTGTGCCGTCACATGCGAAAACCCGCAAAAGTGTTCTTGAAACGCAAAAACAGGTTCTTGTAACACAATTTTATGCAAAATAAATATACAGGGGTTAGACAAAATAATATGAACACCCGCCGATTTCACCGGTTATCTTTACGGACTGCTCAGACACAAAGTAAACGGTCAAATGACTGGCAAACCTATTTAAATGCGTAACAGAGAGTGTATACGTCATGTTATAACCCTCACGTTGTTTTTACAGATCTGAGTGAA
This sequence comes from Bathynomus jamesi, assembly GCA_023014485.1. Classification (NCBI taxonomy): domain Eukaryota; kingdom Metazoa; phylum Arthropoda; class Malacostraca; order Isopoda; family Cirolanidae; genus Bathynomus; species Bathynomus jamesi. The sequence continues at coordinate 129,871 of JAJOZX010000257.1, read as the reverse complement.
TTATGAATTAGCAGTTATGAAAGACCTGTCAGACTTCCAAAGAGGGCAAATTTTCGGAGCTTGGATGGCTGGTGCATCGGTGACGAAAACCGCTCAGATGTTCAATGTATCCAGAGGAACTGTCTCTATGGTCATGTCTGCATACCAAAACCATGGAAAGACAAGCACCGACAAATGCAATAGTGGACGCAAGAAGAAGTTGTGTGATCGAGACCGCCGGGTGCTAAAGCGCATTGTGACAAAGAACCATAAGACCACAGCTCCAAAAGTGACTGCAGAGCTTAACCAGCATCTTGCAAGCCCGGTACCGACCAGAACTGTACGTCGCGAGCTCCATGGAGCTGGATACCATGGGAGGGCTGCAATTGCCAAACCCTTCCTTTCGCACATCAACATTGAGCGGCGCAGAAAATGGTGTAATGACCATAAGAATTGATCAATGGACCGGTGGAAGAATGTAGTCTACTCCGACGAATCCTCCTTTACGCTATTTCCATGTTCCGGTCGAGTTTACGTCTGGAGACAGCCTAAAGATGCTTATGACCCCGACTGCCTGACCCCAACCGTTAAGCATGGAGGCGGATCTGTGATGGTTTGGGCAGCAATATCGTGGAATACTCTTGGCCCAGCTGTAGTACTGCATGGTAGGGTTAACGCCCAGGTCTATCTGTCAATATTGGCTGACCAGGTCCATCCCATGGTTCAAACGCTGTTTCCCAATGGCGGCGCCGTCTTCCAGGATGATAATGCACCAATCCACACCGATGGGGTCGTTAAAAACTGGTTTGAAGAGCATGTTAGTGAAGTAGAACGCTTGGATTGGCCTCCACAATCCCCGGATCTTAACATTATCGAGCATCTGTGGTGTCAGTTGGAGCAGCAGGTCAGAAGCCGATTCCCACCGCCGGCGTCTTTGGAGGAACTGGAGCAGGGTTTGCTCGAAGAATGGTTCAGGATTCCTCTAGCCACTGTCCAAAAGCTGTATGAATCAATTCCCCGACGCATTGCAGCTGTTATTGCCGCTAAAGGAGGACCAACTCCATATTAAGAATAAAAACCGCCATTTATCAAGGTGTTCATATTATTTTGTCTAACCCCTGTATAATTAAGCTACCGACGAAAGATCTGTTAAAGAAAAAGCATTAAATGGCACTTATCTGTCCGCTCTTCGACCAACATAATTCCTTTTTCCCACGGTGATTGACCCTTCGTGAGGTCAGGTAGTGTGTGAAGGGAAAATAAACCTTAAGAAACCTCGTTTCTGATAGATTTGAAAAACAAAAAAGGCAAAACAAGGGAATTTCAACCTTATGAAACCTCGTGTAGTAATCGATTCGGAAAACAAACAAGGCACTACGCTTGGTTTAGTCAAGTAATATAGTAATGAATAAAGTCAATAAATGAAATATATTCGTTAATGAATGATTAGTAACACGAAGTAATTTAGTTAAGAATAGAGCAAACACTTTTTTTTTTAAAGACACTTGAACGATAACCACTTATTCTATTGGTAACACTGGACACTCGATAAAACACGTCTGTTCACAAGGAAAGACTGATCACGTGTGTGTATATATATATAGTGTGTGTATATATATATATATACATATAGTGTATATATATATATATAGAGTGTGTGTGTATATATATTATATATATATAGAGTGTGTGTATATATATATATATATATATAGAGTTTGTGTGTATATATATATAGTGTGTATATATATATATATAGTGTGTGTGTATATGTATATATATATATATATATATATATATAGCGTGTGTATATACATATATATATAGTGTGTGTGTGTATATATATATATATATAGTGTGTGTGTGTATATACCTATATATATAGTGTGAGTGTATATATATATATATATATATATATATATATATATATATATATATATGTATAGTGTGTCCAGAGGACGATCAACGACACTCACGGTATTAGTTTCCTTTTCAACACTCCTTCAACAGCGTTACATCGTCCGGGTAAGCTAAGTACATCATATTCTAAGTACTCTTGTGAAGCCTACAGTAGCCTACCGCCGAACAGCAGGCTATACTCCCAAAGTGAGTAATTAAACGTTCCAATTGACTCTCGTTAATAACGCGTAGACCATTTTCCTAATTCAAGTGTCCTTCAGAACCTGTAATTCACATCATCCGCTGTTGTGTTCACTATTATATTTGTGCGATAAATAAGTTCTCTACTGCAGGCCTAATTCATATACAGTGTATATTCCCTCAACTATCATTAGGCCTATCCCAAACGCACGTGCATTCTTTATATCATTGCTAGGCCCATTCAATCATCTAGCCTACTTAATCAGAGTGTCATGTTTTCCATTCAATGTACCAAACGCACGTGCATTCTTTATATCATTTACTAGGCCCATTCAATGTTCTATGTTGCATGCCATTTACATACCATCGATGAGTATTACTATTACGTGTCAATTAAGCTATTAACATTTCATCTTATTACTAAGTCTATGTCATAAGCATAACGTAAAACTATCAATTAATTACCGTAATTCTTTGTTATACCACAGTGAATAAATAACGGTTTTATTTTCACAAAATAAAGTACCGAGACTTATTCTATTCAGTGTACCAAAACGTACGCGTTTCTGTCATTAATAGGCCTTTTCACAGATCATTTATGCATAATCTGTAGCCCTAATCAGTGTATTACATAACCTATTTGTTATATTATTACGTACATGCATTATTTTTGTATTCACTAAGCTCATATTTCAGGTTGTGTCCCATTTTGTATACCATTAAGCCTCACATAAACGAGCGCATTTCAAAGGTCATTATCGAATTGTTAAGCTTTCTAGTCAGTCTTTCCACTGTATTTTCACTCTGAAAATTAATATAAATATTTTCTTAATTAAACTACAAAAAACATAAGGTGTCTTTTATAACCTTAATATTAATTTGCTTGGGTGTAAACGAAGCTGGTGACCTCGCTGCCATTCCTGTCACTTCCAATAGGATGGTGGATCTACTCAAATAGCTTTTCATTAATAAGCAATCAGTCATTGCATCAATTAATCATTGCATACAATTAAATCATTATCACCTTAAACCGTTAAAAACTAGGTCCACTATAAATTGGTGTAACCCTGGAGTGACTCGAACGTAATTTCAAGTTAATTTTCACAGTGAACCTGTTGTTTAGTGGTTAGGGACATTTTCTTAATTTTAAGTATTCTTTTATTGCAGTAACAAAATAGCGGTGATATCAAATATTTAAATTTATACACGGTACAACATATACGGCGCGTCAATAGGCCTATCTACATCTGTGACTGGTGTTATTTTCCCGTACACATTAGGCCCCAAATACATTTGCGGTTAATCTCTTTTGGCACATGATAACACGTTTTCGCGCGAAAAATATGCAGCAGGAAAACAACAACGCCACTACATCCCACACTAACGGCGGTTCCAACAGAATCCCCACTTTTTGGCCCGCGGATCCCCGCACATGGTTCTTACAGGTGGAATACCATTTCGAGTCCCAGAACATAACAAGAAGCGAGGCCAAGTTTAACATCGTAGCCTCGCAACTCACACCAGAGGTCGCTTGCGAGGTGCGAGACATTCTCGCCAAGAGGCCCCTAGAAAACCCCTATGAGACGTTGAAAACCGCCGTTTTGGAGCGAACGGCCATGTCAGAGCAAAATCGCCTCCGGAGATTACTCGCGACCGAAGAGCTTGGCGACAGATCCCCGTCGCAGTTCCTGCGACACATGCAGCAGCTCCTGGGGGATTCAGCCACGTTATTGAGCACTCATTCTTCCGCCAACTTTTCATACAACGCCTACCACCGCAGGTCCAACGAGTGCTGGTGGTGACGAAACCAGACACCTCGTTGAAGGACCTGGCGGATATAGCAGACAGGGTTTTGGACATAGAAACGCCACAAGTGGCCGGAGTCGCCTCACCACCCCCTCCCCCAACCGCGCCCGACAACAACTTGGTGGAGACTGTCGCGAAGTTGCCACCATGGTAGAAGGTCTTTTTCGCGATGTACGCGAGTTGCAAACGCGTGAACGAAGCAGATCACGCGACCCTCAGCACCGCAACTCACGACCCCGTTCCCGTTCCCGCACCCCCGTTTCCAACGACGAACCGGGCGTATGCTGGTACCAGGACATTCGGCGGTCAAGCCCGGAAATGCACGGCCCCCTGTCTTCGGGCGGGAAACGTATCAGCCGAGCATTAACGGCGTCTCATGCTCAAGGCTTCCACGGCGTCCGCCTATTCTTCGTCACAGACGCCCATTCCAAGATACGTTTCTTGGTCGATACCGGCGCCCAAGTCAGTCTCCTCCCCCCCTCCCCACAAGAGCGGTTACATCCCAGTTGGGAGACTGAATTACACGCGGTGAACTCGACTCCCATTCAAACATTCGGTCAAAAATCCCTTACCCTCAACCTCGGACTTAGGAGAACCTTCCGTTGGGTTTTTCTCATCGCCGACGTGCAACAGCCAATCTTAGGTGCAGATTTTCTGCAGCATTACGACTTAGGAGTGGACGTTAGACGCCGGAGACTCATCGACCACAAGACCAGCCTCAGCGTGCAAGGCGTTTTCTCCCGTACGTCAGCGCCTCCGCCAGTATATTCGGTGGCTCGCCCTGAGTCACCGTACGGTACACTACTGGCTGAGTTTCCATCGGTGACACGCCCTTGCAACCGCGAGGTGCCAGTGAAGCATAATGTACATATTATCAGACTGCAGGACCCCCGAAGAATGCTCGTCCTCGACGTTTGGCTCCGGACCGTCTGCGCATCGCAAAGGCAGAGTTCGAACACATGATCGAACTAGGAATCGTCCGGCCTTCCAAAAGCCCTTGGGCCGCACCGTTACACATGGTCCCCAAGAAGACTGAGGGCGACTGGCGTCCTGTGGGCGATTACAGGGCGCTCAACACTTGCACAGTGCCCGACCGCTACCCTCCCCCCCTTCTGCACGATTTTGCCGCCAATCTCTCTGGGTGTAAGGTTTTCTCCAAACTGGACCTCGTCAGGGCCTACCATCAAATCCCGGTAGCCCCAGAGGACGTTCCCAAAACCGCGATAATAACGCCCTTTGGGCTTTTCGAATACATCCGCATGCCTTTCGGCCTCCGGAACGCGGCACAGACTTTTCAGAGATTTATCGACGACGTCCTTCGGAGTCTCCCCTTCTGTTTTGCCTACATAGACGACCTCCTCATCGCCAGCAGCGATGAAGTGGAACATGCCAAACACCTTCGGCAGGTTTTCGCTCGACTCGATGAGTATGGAGTCGTCATCAACCCCAGCAAGTGCCAGTTTGGCGTCCCCGAACTGCAGTTCCTCGGTCATCAAATTACAGGCAACGGTATCTCCCCCAACCCCCATAAGGTTGACGTCATTAAGGAATTTCCCCCCCCTACCACGCAAAGAAAACTGCGGGAATTTTTAGGTATGATAAACTTTTATCGCAGATTCATTCCCCATTGCGCGCACCTCCTCCGCCCTTTGCATGCCCTGCTGCGCCCCTGCAGGAGGGGATCCTCTACGTCAATTCCATGGCCTGAAGAGGCCCAGCGAGCGTTCGAGTCGGCTAAGTCAGCCCTCATTGATGCGACCCAGCTGTCTCACCCTCATCCTGACGCAGAAATCAGCCTCGTCGTGGATGCTTCTGACACTGCGGCAGGCGCCGTGTTACAACAAGCGTCAGGAGATGGTTGGCAGCCCTTAGCCTTTTTCTCACGCGCATTCAAACCAACGGAAACCAGATATAGCACTTTCGGTCGAGAATTGCTTGCGGTTTATCTGGCGACCAAACACTTCCGCCACTACTTAGAGGGAAGAGAATTCATTATATACACGGATCATCGTCCGCTTACGTTTGCCATCAATTCCCAATCCGACCGGTATTCCCCCAGGGAAATGAGACACTTGGACTACGTCTCACAATTCACTGGCGATCTTCGGCACATAAAAGGCCACGCAAATACCGCAGCGGACGCTCTATCGCGAGTCACGATTAACGCGTCCCTTGTTCCCGCCAGCGGTGACGTCATCGACTACGAAGCCATAGCAGAAGCTCAACGAGGAGACGATGAACTGCAGCAGCTCAGTAGTGCATCCACGTCGTTACAACTGGAAGAATTCCACTGCCTTCTTCCTCACGGACCCTCACGGTCGACGTTTCTACAGGATCATACCGTCCTTTCGTCCCCGAGAAATTCCGACGCGAAATTTTTAATAGGCTTCATTCTCTTTCTCACCCCGGAATTCGCGCGTCTCAGGCTCTCGTCACCTCTCGTTTCGTCTGGCCCAGCATCAACCGTGACGTCAGACGTTGGGCCCAAGCTTGCATAAAGTGCCAGAAAGCAAAAATTCAACGTCACACGACGGCACCTTTAGCTGTTTTTCGTCCCCCCGACGCACGTTTCGATCACGTACATCTGGACCTCGTCGGCCCATTTCCACACTCAGAAGGTTACACGTACCTCCTCACCTGCGTCGATCGATTCACGCGTTGGCCTGAGGCGATCCCTATAAAGGACATCACGGCTGAATCCGCCGCCCGCGCTTTCGTCAGTGGTTGGGTGTCCCGTTTTGGAGTCCCATCAACAATCACTACTGACCGTGGTCGGCAATTCGAATCCGCCCTGTGGAAGAGCCTGACACAAATTTTAGGTTGTTCCCGGATTCGGACTACAGCATATAGGCCCATGGCCAATGGCCTCGTCGAGCGACTACACCGTCACCTGAAGGCGTCCCTCAGGATGACCACCACCGGCCCACGTTGGACCGACGCCCTTCCCCTTGTCCTCCTGGGAATTCGGGCAGCGCTCAAGGATGACCTGCAATGTACATCGGCCGAATTGGTGTACGGTACTCCTCTGCGGCTACCCGGCGAATTCTTCACTTCGTCAGGAGCACATCCTTCGGTGGACGGCAGCACGTACGCCGACGCCTTAAGGACGACCATGCGCAATTTTCGTCCGGTTTCCCCGCGTCATCCCACTGCTCGTCGCATTTTTGTCCCCGCCCGGTTGTCCTCCTGCACCCACGTCTTCGTCAGAAACGACACCATCCGTCCTCCCCTACAACATCCATACGATGGGCCTTTTCCAGTGCTGCGGAGGGGTGACAAAACTTTCATCCTCGACCGTGCGGGACGCAAGGACGTAGTGTCAATCGACCGCCTAAAGCCGGCGTACCTCGAGGACGACGCAATTTCCCCAACAGTTCCCACACCGACTACAGCAGACACAATTCTCCCCATTTCCCCAACCCAGGAAGATGCCTCGCGCCCTCCCGCCAACGAAACACCGCCAGACACACGAACTGGTGTCCGTACTCGGAGCGGCCGCGTCAGTTTCGCCCCGAAATGGTGATCCTTTTATCATCGTTCCTTCGTCTCTGAGAGGGAACTACTTGTAGCGGATCGACAAGAAATAGACCAACAAATAGACAGATCCTTTACTTCCACGCTATCATCAAAGAACTTGGAAAACACACGTGGGCAAGAGTCAAACAATGGAGAGTCTGTTTCTTCCCAGGCGCGAACGCAAATCCTTATCAACTAAAGGACGCGCTCACAAAGCGTCTTAAGATTGGTGCGAAGTTCTACGTCACAGGAACTACGTATAAAAGCGAGCACCCACTCTCACTCCTTCTCACTTCGTTAGCGCTTCCATTTCGTTCGACTACTCTGTACGTTGTCACCCCTCATCAGCTTTAACCGGCTCAAGACCAAGGCTCACTTCAACACCACATTCAAGAAACGAAGCATCATTGGAAGTGATCCACCAATACTGCCGCAGCAAACCCCAACGGCATCAGGAATTCCCCTTGGTCTCTTCATTACCGCATAAACCGGTTATCAAGCATCTTCGAGAGCACCGGCAAGGTTGCAACGCTACGAGAAGCATCCGCAAGGTGGACACATTGCGTGACTCGACGGCGAAAGCTACAAACCCAAATCATTCCACATCTGGTCAGCTTTTACCGCTTTACGAAGAACGATCGTCTACGAGACTCCATTAGGCCCATCATACCTTGACGTACGGAACAAACTTCAAGAGACAACCACAACCGGGCCTACATCTCCTTCGCAAAAAGGCCTAATCAACGACACGACCAACGCGTGAGCGACCAGCTTCCAGAGGACGATCAACGACACTCACGGTATTAGTTTCCTTTTCAACACTCCTTCAACAGCGTTACATCGTCCGGGTAAGCTAAGTACATCATATTCTAAGTACTCTTGTGAAGCCTACAGTAGCCTACCTCCGAATAGCAGGCTATACTCCCAAAGTGAGTAATTAAACGTTCCAATTGACTCTCGTTAATAACGCAGTAGACCATTTTCCTAATTCAAGTGTCCTTCAGAACCTGTAATTCACATCATCCGCTGTTGTGTTCACTATTATATATGTGCGATAAATAAGTTCTCTACTGCAGGCCTAATTCATATACAGTGTATATTCCCTCAACTATCATTAGGCCTATCCCAAACGCACGTGCATTCTTTATATCATTGCTAGGCCCATTCAATCATCTAGCCTACTTAATCAGAGTGTCATGTTTTCCATTCAATGTACCAAACGCACGTGCATTCTTTATATCATTTACTAGGCCCATTCAATGTTCTATGTTGCATGCCATTTACATACCATCGATGAGTATTACGTGTCAATTAAGCTATTAACATTTCATCTTATTACCTAAGTCTATGTCATAAGCATAACGTAAAACTATCAATTAATTACCGGTAATTCTTTGTTATACCACAGTGAATAAATAACGGTTTTATTTTCACCAAAATAAAGTACCGAGACTTATTCTATTCAGTGTACCAAAACGTACGCGTTTTCTGTGTCATTAATAGGCCTCTTTCACAGATCATTTATGCATAATCTGTAGCTTCCCTAATCAGTGTATTACATAACTTATTTGTTATATTATTATGTACATGCATTATTTTTGTATTCACTAAGCCTCATATTTCAGGTTGTGTCCCATTTTTGTATACCATTAAGCCTCACATAAACGAGCGCATTTCAAAGGTCATTATCGAATTGTTAAGCTTTCTAGTCAGTCTTTCCATTGTATTTTCACTGTGAAAATTAATATAAATATTTTCTTAATTAAACTACAAAAAAACATAAGGTGTCTTTTATAACCTTAATATTAATTTGCTTGGGTGTAAACGAAGCTGGTGACCTCGCTGCCATTCCTGTCACTTCCAATAGGATGGTGGATCTACTCAAATAGCTTTTCATTAATAAGCAGTCATTGCATCAATTAATCATTGCATACAATTAAATCATTATCACCTTAAACCGTTAAAAACTAGGTCCACTATATATATAGTGTATATATATATATATATACAGATATGGGCAGTATCTTGTATCTTAAGATAGAAAAAGTATCTTAAGATACAAGATACGTATCTTAGATACTTTATTTTTGGAGGATCTTGAGAAGTATCTAAGATACATTTTGTCATGTAGCTTGTATCCCGGGATACACTTTCAAAGATACTTTCATAAGATACTTTTTAAATAGAGACGCTAACAACTATTCATGAAATATGATCATATCTGACGCACGTTGAAGCAGGCCGGCGATTGCTGTTACATGTTTGTACATGAATACTACCGTTGCGCTGCGCTCACAGTCTCGGCACAGACGTACTCAGGTTTCATCTTGTATCCCGCGGTTTTAACATGTTTTAACATGATTAAAAATCAGGAATTATACATATATTTGCTTATTCCTGCAAATATATTTATTATGAGGAAAACTTTATTTTTTCTTCGTGAGTAGGTAACTGAGCATACCTGTATTAACAATTTATTTGAAATACATAAATTGAAAAAGTGTGGTTTATTTTATTTTTCCATACCTAAAAATTTTCAGGATTATTTATACATATTTACTTTGTGCTTTCCTTTTAGTTATATCACTACATGAATACTGAGATATGAAGTACCATTGATTTGGCATTTATTTATATCCAGAAAATATAATAATAAACAATTGAATGAGAACTCGTGCGCTCATGGCTCACCAGGTGAAACTAAACTCAAATAATTATTCTTTCAAAAGTATCTTGTATCTTAAAAATGTATCTTGTATCTGTAACTTGTATCTGTATCTTGAAGATACAGTTTTTTCGAATATCTTGTATCTGTATCTCAGATACATTTTGGTTGGGTACCTTGTATCTGTATCTCAGATACAATTTCCAAGTATCTTGCCCATCTCTGTATATATAGGGTGAACCAAATGTAGGTGGACAGTAAATGATAACGTTTATTTTGAGAATACATATTTAATTTTTTCGTATACTATAATACAAAATAAAATTTAAATAAATTTAGTTATAATATTTAATATAATAAAACACAAACACCATAGTTATAATGAACACCATAGTTATAATATAATATAACACAAACCGTATTCAACCTACTGTCCACCTACTTTTGGTTCACCGTGTATATAGAGTGTGTGTGTGTGTGTGTGTGTATATATATATATATATATATATATTATATATATATATATATATATATATATATATATATATATATAGAGTGTATATATATATATATATATATATATATATATATATATATATAGAGTGTGTATATAATATATATATAATATATATATATAATATATATATATATACAGTGTGTATATATACACAACGATTGGTGAGGTTAAGTCGTGATATATTCGTTAGTTTTAATGAAAATATCACGTTAAACCTAACCAATCATCAAGGGCGATTGATATTTGGGGCTTTAGTCTTCAAGTGATCCGCAAGGTTAACCAAGATTATATCTATAAAATGCACCTCGGTGGTGTAGTGGTTAGTATCGCTGACTACGAATCCACCGACCCCGGGTTCGATTCCCAATGACGTCAGTCGGCGCGCAGCAAACCCACCTGTTAATCCTTCCATAGAACAGATATTGGTCGGTAGATAAATGGGTATCCTGATTAGCCTACTGGTTAAGACCCTGCGCTGCTGATTAGTTGGTCATGAGATTGCGTACGGGCGAGTACTTTGTAATTTCTGACCACGGTGGTGGGTCGTTGTTCAGATTCCACGTTAAGCTGTAGGTCTAAGGTTGAGAAACAAGCTTAGCTTGACCTTCACCAGAATGAACAATTCGAGCGGAAGCAAAACCAAGGCTTTAGATATATACTGTGTATATATATATATATATATATCTTTATGGATATGTATATTTCATAAATACAATTGTGTGTGTGTGTGTGTGTGTGTTCGCGCGCGCTGGGAAAAAAATTAGTTGAGTGCAATTCAGTTTGGTTATGTTAAATGGAAATCAGTCGGTATAATAAAATGTTTTCCGCTTTCGGAATAGGATACTTGAAGAGATTCAATACTTTCAATAATTTCACCGAAGTTGCGAAGATAAAATTCTATTTTCCTATTTCAGATTTGGATAATTTATTGGGAGGAAAAACATTCAAATTTAGAGGAAAAAAACTTCTTGAAATTATAAAGAAGAGCAAGTGAAATTATGCGTGAACTACGTGCAATATATATATATATATATATATATATATATATATATATATATATATATATATATATATATATATATATATATGATGAAAATAACCAGGAAGGAAAAAGGAAACGCAGAATGGTGCTCAAGAGCTTTCGTCTAATGACATCCTTAGGAACAGTGATATAAATAACAAGTTCGAGACTATATACATGTTTAAAAATCGATTAGACGCATGTGTTAATAGATTGGGTAGTAAAATTAAGGTTTTTGCGGTTCTAAATCCCCCGTAAAATTGTAGGTCCCCTCCTCCACCACGGAGGACATACGCAATACACAACTACAACCACAGTTAGGTAGACCAGCCATGAGTGGATCCTAGGGCCTTTGTTGGTCTGAAACATTATAACATTATATGTATATTCATATATATATATATGTGTATATGTTCATATATATATGTGTGTGTGTGTGTATATATATATATATGTATGTATATATATATATATATATATATATATATATATATATATATATGTACCATGGGCTTAAAATGCATGCAGTGCAATACCTTTAAACACTACAAATGCATGAACTTAAATAGAAAAGACAAGAAAGTGATAGAATAAATAAAATCATAGGCATTTACGGCTTCCTGTGCATCACATGCATAGAAAAAAATAAGAATATGGTACAAAGGGCAATGAATATGGGCAATACATGTTTACCGAAAAATGACAAGGAAGCAATGAGAAATGCCGACACAAACAATTACAAGGAACAGGAAAACGCAATACAGAAAAGCACGCTTCAGCAGGAACTTGAGGCTCAGGACAACAAAATACAGGAAAGCACGCTACAGCACGCTACGGTACAGGGAGATGCAAAAGTAGCCTCAGAGAATGAAATATCCCCTGCCGAAGAGAGAGAAAACAGGAACACAAAAGAGAGAGAGAGAACGATTCCAGGAATACAAATGAGAAAGAGAAAGATACCAAGAACACTAATGAAAATTCGTCGAAGACAGATAAACCACCGAGTAGGAAAGAAGTGGTGTCGAAACAGAAAAAGGAATTGAATCACATAGCGCTCGTAAGGAGATTAAACGACGAGCCATATGTGAATACTATAAAACAGGGTCGTGCATATATGGTGCAAACTGCAGGTACAGTCACCCTAAAAAATGCTTCGATATGATGAGGAATGGAAGATGCAGATACGGACAAAACTTCCACTTTTTCCACCCTCATATGTGCAGACAGTCACTGACAGAGACAAAATGCCTAAATATAGAGTGCCCATATTTTCACATAAAGGGTACCCAAAGAGAACGGGAAAGAACAGACCCCATTCGTATTAGAAGAAACGACAAGAGCAAGGAAACAAATTTTTTCGAGGAAATGAGAACTATAAAAGCACATCTTGCCCCTGCTAACAAGAGAGGACAGAACTCGGCAAGTATATTCCCCACACCATTACATACAACCACCGATAATACAACCACAGTGGTATCAAGTGCCGCAACCCCAATTCTCCCAAATGCAGCGGCCAAACCAATAACACCAATCAAGAATCGACATCGACCTGGAAACGACCACTATATAGGAAAACTGAACACGGAAATCAGAAACCCAATAAATGTTTTATACACAAATATACAAGGCCTCTATACGGACCATACAGACTGCAAATTACAATACTTGCAAAATTTAGCTACGGAAACCAGCATAGATATCATATGCCTAACGGAAACATACAAAAGTGCGAAAAAGGCTGTGAAAACTGCATCGAGAATACTGAAATAGCATTGCTGGACTACTACATATACAGAGCAGATAGAGTGGCTAGACCAGGGGGAGGGTGTTGCATCTACGTGAAAAACACATACACATGTGAAGTGAAGGTAAAGAAATCAAACAGCACAGTTGAAGTTATTTTATTAGAAGTAAAGGAACTGAACCTAACCATTATGAATATCTACAGACCACCAAACACCACAAAAAGTGAATTCCAATTTGCTACAAATGAAATAGAAAACATTAAAATTACTTGAAACTCGGCAACAAATATTCTAATTTTCGGAGATTTTAATTTCCCATTCATATCATGGAAGAAAAATAACGAAGTATATATGTTGAGAAGTTTCATGGCAACATTACTAAATATGATAGAACCCAAGCAACAATGCTATTAGATATTGTGGAACATTACGCCCTTACCCAGGAAATTTGCGAAGCCACGAGAAAGGAGAACGTTTTGGATTTAATCTGGACAAATAACAACGAGATAATGATAAATAAAAAAGTAACGCACACAAAGTTCTCCGACCATACCCTCATCGATATACAATTGAAGTTAGCACACAGAGGTCCGAAAACGTATCCTAGAGAGGCAGATGGAATATTTGAAGGCTTAAATATAAATTCAAAGAAAGTAAATTGGGAAAACGTAAATAAAGATTTAAAGGAGATAAATTGGGAATTGCTACTTCACGAGAAGACTCCACAAGAAATACTATGTATAATAGAGACTGAAACCAAACCTATAATACTGAAACATATTCCAGAGAGACAGAGACGGGAAAGAAAACGTAGCAAGCTCGAGAGGACAATCAGGACACTATTCAGGCAACGAAGACAAACCGTAAAACATCTCCACAGATGCAGAACTGATGCAAAGAAACTCAAACTAGAGAGGAAACTTGGCGAAATAGAAATGGACCTAAAGCAAACATTCATACATAAGACAAACGAGGAGGAAAACAAGGTAGCAGAAAACATAAAAAATAACCCAAAATACTTTTACACGTTTGCGAAAAGGAAAATGCAGTGTAAGGAGAGTATTGAACCGTTGACAGACGGGGAGGCCGAATACACAAATAACTCGAAAGAAATAAGTGAGCCGCTTAGGGAATAATTAAAATCTGTGTTTAGCACCCCTAAGTCCGAGATGGAATTGGAAAACCCAGATGAATTTTTGGACATAGATACAGATCAACCAAGAACAAATTCCGGCACAAACCTATTAACGGACTTCGAGTTCACAGACGATTTAATTACGACCTTATCACAGATGCGAGAAAATTCAGCGTTAGGGCCAGACATATGAAGTGCCACATTTCTGAAGAAATGCAAAGAGAGTATTGCAAAACCGCTATACTTACTATGGAGAAAATCACTCGATACAGGACAAATTCCACTCCCCTTAAAGAACGCGAACATTGCCCCCCTATTTAAAGGTGGTAATGGAGCAATGCCCAAGAATTATCGGCAAGTGGCTCTCACCTCACACCGTATAAAGTGTTTGGAACGTATAATTAGAGGCAAAACTACCTACTGCGTACAAGAAAAAGACTTGTACAACCCAAATAAACATGGCTTCAGGGCTGGAAGATCATGCTTATCACAGCTACTAGACCACCAGGAGAAAATATTAGAAACATTGTGTCGAGGACAAAACATTGATGTAATATATATTGACTTTGCTAAAGTCTTCGATAAATGTGGTCATGGAATCATAGCACACAAACTTAAAAATACAGGAATTACTGGAAAGCAATGTTACCTTACTCTCTCTTTATTATCGCTATTATAATAGACACTGCTCCTTTGAAATCTCTAACTGCTTGCCTCCTCCTCTAAGGAGAGCACGCAGCACCAGACTTTCGACACATTGTCAATCCTTTTCTGTCCAACTCTCCAACGCAAGTTTTAATCGGTATTTTTATTCGTTCATATACTCAACCGGTGAACTCTGGAACAATCTTTCTGAATCCATCTTTTGCCCCTGTTTATGACTTTCAATCTTCCAAACGCAGAATGTCCTGGCATCTCGTAAACCTTGGACGTTAATTTTGGCTTATTTTTCCTCTATGGGAGGGGAGTTCTTGCGGGCATTGCCCCTGGGGTTTCTCTTTTCTGTATAAAAAAAATATTATAATCTTCGGTAACCTTTGGTTTGCTTCCGCCCGAATTGTTCATTCTGACAAAGGTCAAGCATTTCACTCCACCTTAGACCTACAGTTTAACGTGGAATCCGAACCACGCCCCATCAGGAGCCCAGCGTCTTAACCACTAGGCTACCCAGGGTACCCGTTTATCTACCAACCACTTTCTTTATTGTATGGAAGGATAAACAGCTGGGTTTGCTGTTCGCCGCCTGCCGTCACCGGGTCTCAATCCCGGGGCCGATGGATTCGTAGTTAGCGACGCTAACCACTACACCACCGAGGCGCATATATATATATATATAATATATATATATTAGTGGTGGACCGGATATCCGCATCCGCATCATTTTTACCATCCGCATCCGCACTTCTGACTGCGGATGTTATGCGGATATTACCTCTAATAAATTATGCAATTTACAGTTAAATTAGCTTATAAAGTAGCTTTTAAGGCCCAGTCATGCACATTTCATGTAAAGTATTAATAATTATTAATGAACAAACAAATATATAAACCTCAAAATATAAATACCATTAAATCAACAAACGCTGACTGTGCTGCTGTGCATACTCCACTGTGGCTGAAACTCTTGAGAAAGTTATTATTTTTATCATAATGAGAACATTAATATTAATTTTAATTCTTATGCATTGTCTGCCATAATAGTAATATCACGAAATTTGAAAAATTATGTCGTATATTCATAATTCTATATTAAATTGATAGATTAACTAAATATCCGCAGATGTTGAAAAACTGACATCCGGTCCACCACTAATATATATATATATATGATGTCTTAAAAAATGCCCCGATTGTTTGTTATTTTAGAATGGATGTATATTTTATTGAGGTTTCTTCAGAAAGGTTACAATTTGAGGTTTCTATTTCGCATATACCAGTAGTATGACCGCAAAAGGAGATAGTGCAGAGCCACCCCCTTGTTGCAAGGTGCCAAACCCGCCAGTGCCAATCCCCAGGGGTTTTAGCAAGCTGGGGGAGTCTACCTAACCTCCTTGGGGGAGAAGTTGGGACGGCCTCACCCCCAAAAGGGGTATACCTAACCTAAGAGAGAGAGAGAGAGAGAGAGAGGAAGAGACCATCCAGCGTCTGCGAGATGCAGGCGCATAATACGAGATCTTCACAGCTTCACCAGATTTAGAAGTGTCTTTCAGCCAGTTGGCGTAGAAGCCAGTGCCTCCAGGCATTATCAGCCAGTTGGCACAGTGTATATATCGTTTGAACAGCCAAAAAGCGCACACAAACTTCTCGACTATATTTACGCTCATGGAATTCCTATTATTGCACACACAACTATATATACGTTCATAGTTCTTCAACTCCCTCCGTCACCACCCGTTTTCACCATCTATACGTTCATAAATCTTCTACAACACACACACACACACACACACACACACTCACACACACATATATTCTTCTATATAAAAATGTATAGATTTAAGAAAATTACATTTACAGTAGGTTACAAAAGTCCCATCAACGCTGTTTTAAACTCCCTACGTCATCACCCGTTTACACCATCTATACATCATAGATCTTCTACAACACACACACACACACACACACATATATATATATACTCGTTTGTATAAAATGTATAGAGCTAAGAAACTTACATTTACAGTAGGTTACAAAAGTCCTATCAACGCTGTTTTAAATGATGATAATAATAAATACACTCAGATTTTCTCTCTCTCAAAAACTTTGATTTCACGTTTAACTTTTTAAAATAATTTTAAGTTTTAGACGTTAATACCGTTCAGGGAAGCTAATCCGTTTCTGAAAATCTGATAATTACACCTTTCCGGAATTTTGGAATAAATATCTTTTCAGTTGTCTGTAATTTCACCATTAAAATCCATATTTTTAGGGATAAACTACTTTTTTATCTTTCGTCCTATCACCCTGGTGGATACTTTGATCCACTATCCAGTGTTGAATTACCTCGCACCTCCATCAAATTCTGCTGCTAAAGACATTCAAACCTCCTTTTCTGAATAATCCGTCGGAGATACAGGTAAGGTAATAAAACATTTTACGCCAACCAGTGTTGGATTATTTCGCACCTGCATCAAATTCTGCTGCTTAAGACCTTTAGACTTTCTTTTCTGAATAATCCGTCGGAGATACGGGTAAGGTAATAAAGCCAATACGCCAATTTATTCTTTTAAAACACGAGTTGTCCATTTGAGTCGATATTTATCATGATATCATGATATTTATCATGATTGGCTAATCCGACGTTCTCCCTCCATCATTTCTGCTAATTATAGTTTTAAATTTTTAAAAAATTATTTTTCAATTTTAGGTGATTGTAAAATCGGTTGTCACTAAACAATAACATAATATATATATATATATATATATATATATATATATCACAGGTAAGGTAATAAAGCATTTTACTCCAATTTATTTTTTTAAAACATGAGTTGACCATTTGAGCCGCTAATATCTATCACGAAAGATAACTCCCAGTGGTCACTTATTGCTGAGTGGATCGTATTACATCCAAAAATTAATAGTCATTCAAGGACATTATATATATATTTTTATATATATTTATATATATATATGTTATTTTTTATACCAAGATTATAATAGACCGGCGCCTTTGCACTTGGAACTAATGAAACGAAACCAACCTGTGTGGAAGATGACAGGTAAAATTTCGAAAAACACCTGACATTTGTTATTTTTGCCTTAAATACACTTCGATGTACGTCAGATTGCTCGACACCTGAGAACATTTTTTTATTTTCCAAACAAAATTCTCTCTATCTCTCCCTTGCAGTCCTGTTCCATTTCTGAAAGAAATCTATGGAATGACTATGTCATATTTGGTAAAGACACATCCGAGAATTCGCGGTTCGTCCAATTACAACATAATGGGCGGGGCATGAGAACGAATCCAGGATCTCTGGTTGGTGGAAAGTCTCGCCCTCACACAGGAAACTCGCGAATCGAATATTGGGGGTGGGGCCAACCGGGGTTACGTATATAAAAGGGAACATTTTCAGCTGGAACTCTCAGCAGTTTTTCACCAGTGAATAAACAAACACATTCACTCCGTCATGAATCATTCACAAGAACTTTACAGTTTACCTGCTTTATATGAAGATGGAGACACTACCGCGGTGTCTACACTTCATCTTTTTAACGCAGCCGACCGGGACGGATTATTTCCAGCGCAATTCATTGCAGAAATTTGTGACGGCGAGAAAGAACCAGCGGATGAAGAAGCCATTGAGATGCGAGTAATTACCTAATAATTTAGTTTGTGATTCATTCTCGGGCTATATCCATCGTATCATTCAGTGCTTACCCCTTGCAAGTGTTAATTTATTAAAAGCCATAATAAACGAAGTGAAAGGATATCTGCCCAGGGGCTCGAGACTCTGCGACGGGGTTTAGTAGCCCAGCTAATCTTCCTTCCTGAGAATGTCATTTAGACTGAATTTTATTATGCGATGAAGGCTTCGTTTGAAAGTGAAATTTTATTACGCGCTTGTTTCCCTGCACGTATTAACTTTAATTTATAGTAAGTTCTACAGGTTGGTTTTTAGAGCTACTAAAACTTTAAAGGTAGGGAATTGCTGCTGTCTCGGGTTCGTTACCCGGTGCTGGCAGATGATGCGTAGCACATCCAGCTAATCTTCCTTTTGAGACTAGTTAGGCTGGTTGCTTTGTTTATTTTTTGATCCGGGTACTCTATCCTGCATTTTCTCTTATTGTATCTCCTTGTAACTCTCTTCCTATATATATATATATGGAACAAATGGATTTCAAAGATTCAATGTGGAAGATTCGTTTAATATCTGCCAGGTGCTCGATACCCTGTGACGATTGTGTTATAGTTACTTTTCGTGACAACTTTGAAGAAAAGCAAATAGTCAACGGCGATTTTGAGGTTTTAGAACGCAGTCAACCCAGTGACCTGAATATGTAGGTCGAAATATTGGCTCACATCCGATCCAACGATTGCCAAGTCGTCGGGGAAGTAATGTAAGCTTTTTTCTTTTGGTTAAGAACAAGACGGTGTACAGGGTGTCCAGAAATGTTTACCCTGAAAACAGTATGCTCTCATGTTTTAATGACGAATCTTACATCCGTTTTCTTTTTACAGGTGATCTCGTACACGCATAGAGTTTCTGTGCTGGTGTGTTTCGTCTACCGCATTCGCCGCTAGGAGCGCTGTAGTAGCTGTTCAGTTAAGATGGCATCTGTGACAGAGAAGGCACAATGTGTTGTGTGGCTTGCAGAAACAAAATCTCCTGTCAGTGTTCAGCGAAGGTTCAGAACAAAGTATGGAAAGAATCCACCTGATGTGAAGTTAATTAAGTCGTGGATGAAAAAATTCTTGGAAACTGGAAACGTGGAAAATGGAAAGAGCAGTGGTAGATCATCAGTTTTCGATGGGACGTTGGAAAACATTCAAACTGCTTTCACACGGTCACAAAGGAAATCGGTGAGACAAGCTTCATGCCAACTAAAAATGCCGAAGTCTACGGTGCACAAGGTGTTACACAAACGTTTGAAGTTACACGCCTACAAAGTACAAATTGTTCAAGAACTGAAGCCTGATGACCGTCCAAAACGTGAACAATTCGCTATTGACATTTTGAACAGCATTGACGAGGATAATGACTTCTTGTTACGTGTCTGCTTTTCAGACGAGGCTACGTTTCATCTTAGTGGTAGAGTCAACAGACACAATGTGCGTATTTGGGGATCGGAAAACCCACGTGCCGTAAGGGAGCATATTCGGGGCAGTCCGAAGATCAATGTCTGGTGTGGACTAATGCATGACCAGATAATTGGTCCTTTCTTCTTCGCTGAGAACACTGTTTCCGCAACTGTGTACCTGGATATGCTCACCAATTACGCCATCCCCCAGCTGCAGGACAGGCAGCCAACTGTCATCTTCCAACAAGATGGGGCACCCCCTCATTGGGCGCATGTTGTTCGTGAAACTCTCGACGCAACATTTCCAAATCGATGGATTGGCAGGGACAATCCCATGGCCCCCAAGATCACTAGACATTACCCCGCTGGATTTCTTTCTCTGGGGTCATGTTAAAGATTTGGTTTATGCAACAGTTGTTCAGATATCAGGACATTGCGAGAACGCATTACGGATGCAATTGCAACAGTTAACCCACAAATGTTGGAAAATGTGTGGCGTGAGTGTGAATACCGCTTAGACATTTTACGTGCCACTAGGGGTGCATATGTGGAAGCTTATTAAGTTCATTAACTATGTATCAAAACTTTGTATGTTTATCTACTTATGATTAAAACTGTGTTTGAATACGAGTGTTTATTTAAGTTATAGCATGCTTTAATCATGGTAATCATTTATGGACACCCTGTATTTTCATAAATTTATTACGTGATAGAAATCATGTTTTATAAATTGATACAATTCAGCTTACAGAATTAGCATCCAATAAATAAGCTACAGAGCACAACACTAACATTATTGGGGGCATCTTATATTTTACACAATAGAGTTACAATTATACATACACGCGTAAAACTTTACACAATACATCGAGTGCGCACAAATGGGAACTTTTTTTATCTGCACGCACACCAATTCATCATTCAGCTCAGTGCCGCACAAATCGAATAATTTTAAAAAGATTATAAATCTCTTCCCACATGACATGTGCAGGAGAAATGAAAGACAATACACCCCACAAGTATTACTAAAATATCCTTGTAATCGGTCGGGATTCCAGACAATTTCGGGGATATGCAACTGTTCGAGAAATTTTACAATAACATGGTCACTCCAGGGATGAGTCCCCAGTGAATTAAAATAATACATTCTTTCCATATTTTTAAGTATATTGCAAACCAATGAATCCCCTCGCCCCAACAATATCTGTTTACAATAATTCGCCGCATTTTCTCGTAGTTGGTAATTTCAATGTTTCAGTCTTCGCAAACACACCGATAAATTTGGAGCGTGTGATTTGGTCACTATTAATTACACTCTGAAGTGTATTCGCATCCATTTTAAAAGTCGGTGACTACGTTCCTGAGGCGGTCGATCTCAATTAGGGCTTGTAACTCAAGGTATACTAGTAAACTATTAAGAGCGTCTATCGGGTTGGCGAATTCTAATCTGACTGAGATGTTCCCACTTTGTTGTGGACTTAAGTGTGTATTTACACTAGCAGATAAGTCGGGTGTGATATCAAACGGGTAAAGGTTAAATTGATCGATGAAATCTTTCTGCATTACCCCAATCCCTAGCTCATCACAAGCACCTGCAATATGGGCCAGATTACTATAAGCTCTCGCGCAAAGCGGGAACACAGCGTCTGATGAGTGGTCCGTATCCATAGTTCCACCCAACGCAACGCCATTGACGTATAGTTATATTTTTAAGGCTGATATTCTCGAATGTAAAGGCGTTCTTTCTATATTTTCCATTCGTCGAAGCGTGATCCTACCTTTTAGGTAGAAATCCCAGGGTCACGTTTTCTAGCTGCCTCGAGACCAACCCTGCGGGCACCGTGTATAGTTTGATCTGTACTCTGTTAATTGGGTATTTTACTGTTGCGTGTATTAAATTTTTTTCAATTTCTAATTGTTTAACAGAGCTTAATTTCACTCGACGCACAGGGAGATATGTTTCCATAATGTGAATCACAACGGGTTTTGCGCCATCTTCTTGATCAGGCCCAAGATTTATACAGATCTCAGGATTCGTGCGGGTGAGATTTAATTTCATATCCACCCCATTCATAAGCAGTTTCTCCTGGAATGTGAAGTCTGTATGTACACGTCCAAAACATTCGTATATCTTCTTTTTAGAATATGTAAATTTGTCCTTTATACCACTTTCGTCTTTAGGCTGATAATAGCCCTCGGCAGTTAAAAAGGTATCCTTCGCTTCTTTTGAAAAGTTGAGGACATTTTGCAGGTAGGCCCGTAGGTGATAATAATCCGTTCCTGCCGAAATGTTGGCTGAATATGGAGTGTAGGAAGTTTGTTTCGGGAAATACAACATATTTCCATCTGAATGGGCTATACGTAGTTTAGCATACATGTGCATGTAGCTTGGATCAAAAAAGTAAGGGCCTGAGCTGGGTGTCACGAATTCTATAGGGGCACTCGGGGAACTAATTGTGTTTAATGGGTTAATTGTAATAGTGACTGTGCTCAATAGAAACTTGTGTTGGGGGCATATCAAAGAGGGACCTCCGATTTACAGCATTGTGAGCTGCACGGATGGATGAAGCGTGCCATGACGAAACAGAAATAGTGCCACCTCTATCGACAAGTAGTAATCAGCCTATGATTCGTGAGAGCATTGTCCTCAGCTTATATCAGTTAAAAAAATGATCAATCATGGGTTTCATTCGCTTAAACCACTTCTTCTTTTTTGATGTCCTTTTACGTTTAGCGCCGTGTTGGTAACCCCTTCTTCCGGACAGCCCTCTTTTTCTTCCCGCTACCACGCATTTTTCTATTTGCATCGTTGATGATTTCGTCCCATGTACGTTTTAAATGTTTTTTTAGAGGTTCTTTAGGTTTAGCTCCACCCATTATGTCTTTTAGCGCGTTAAAACCTGATTGTAACTCTTTCCTCCCGACGTATCTGGTGCCCCTCTTCAACAATGGGACAGCCGTGCGTAGTATGGTTGAAAACCTCTCAACATCTTTCTTCCCTACTCCATCATTGTAAACACCTCTGTACATTCTATCAATACCGCCATAGGAGGCTGGGTTAGAAATGTCATAATAACGTTTTCTTAATATGTTATCCATTTGCATATTTTAGAGACACGTGGATAGGGTTAGCCGTTGTTGTTTGGCCTCTTCTTTCTCCTCTTCAGAGACGCTACTGTTGGGGGCGATGGCGTACTTAGTTGTGGCACATGCGAGACTTGCTCCAAGTCTTTTAACCTATTCAGATTTCCTATCAATGTTTTGGGTACATTTATTTATTGTAGTCTTGCTTTAATATGCTTCAATCCTGATGGTGAAGGCCTGTCCCACTTTCTCACCAGATCATGGACAATCTCGACGATATTGGATCCCTGTACCCTTGTTCCTTCAACAATGACCTCGCCTTTATCGGTCCACAGTATGATGGGGTCCTCACTCAATAGATTATAAAAACTTAAATCTTCATTCCTCAAAGTATGTGGGAGACTGCTTTTTAATACATGCTCGATGTGCTCGTATCGTCATTCTTTGGTTGGTCATCTCTAACGTCGGCCTCATGTCCTATATCGCCATGCTCATTGTTGCTCGCGCTGTGTCTAATAACCACGGGGTCTCTGTCGGATTCTTATAATTAATCTTCGTACTCGTGAAGAAATTTCTGCAGAGCCTCTTCGCATAAGATCCTTTTCTCATCAGGTGACTTTTCACTGTTTAATAGGTCTATCAATTCGCTTTCTATTCTTTTAAACCTGATTTTACTGGGTTCTAGAAGCGTGTCTGGACTCTTTGAACTTTGCAGTGAAGCATACACCTCGTGCGGAAATACTATCACTTTCTTCATAATATTAATCTAGTCAGTAAAGGTCCCAAAACTGAAAATAAGATAAGGACGAATGATCCCCCCCCCCTTTGTATAATAATTCGCTTTTTTTTTCCCAGAGTTTGACTTTTACGAGCGAGCGCATCTATTGTGCTCTTGTAACGACGTAGGCGAGCCTTCTGAGGGGATTTCATTGGCACATTACATTTTATAACATTAAGGCAGATTTCACAGATGCATTTTAAAATTCGGAGTCGATATTTTTAACAAACATCTGCTGCAATGCCCGGGGCAATCGATGCTAGATTTTTATTAATTCACGGTATTTCTTCAGCCTATTTGTCATTCTGGAATATACACCATTTCAGGTTCGTTTGGGAATATATTCGTTCTTAGAAGTACCCTAAACGTGTTTCGCGGTGAAGGTCACGAAGCAAATATCCGTTGCGCGAATAAGACAAGATATTTTGTATTTAACGATACATCACGCATGTATCTATTTTTGAAAAAGAGATTCTGATTGATGAAGAATACGCTTATGTTAAGATGGTGAGAGAACACTGTAAATGTCTCGGCAAACATTTTATCCATTTCTAACGTGAGATCGTCAATTACAATGACTGTGTGCTCATTTCCCTTTAACGAATTAACGTCATATACACCTTTTGTGGAACAAAATATCTCTTGGTACTCGTTGAACACTGACTGGTAAGTCGAATAGCACCATATTACTTTATGCACAAATTTTTGAGAACATCTCCCCCTTATCTTTAATGATTTTAAGCATAAACATAGTTTTACCACATCCTGTGGGGCCAGATATAATACATGTGGATGGGCTTGTGAACCTGAATTTTTCTACAGATTCAATCTCTAATACGTCACACCCCTAAGTGGAACATTTACAAAATATAACAAAATTTAGGTACTGCTCCTTATATTCTATAATCTTGTTTTTCTTCTTCCACAGAACCGTGAATGACGATGAGGTACAGAACCCTATCATCGATATTATGGAATCTAAACTATAATACTATATGAAACTTGTGAGATTTGCAATACGTAAAAGCTCACCGTCTTTTTCTCACAACCCAATATAATTTTAATCAATAGGTAAATTCGTGAGCTTCTGAGGACTAAAACTCACAAGCTCACATCTTGTAAAAAAAAATATCAGTTGAATCTCACAAAATGGAAAAGTTTTGATTCGACTCAACCAAATCTACCCTAATCTCGCCTAAACTAACCTAACCTAAACTATCCTAACCTAACCTAACCCGGGTTAGGTTAGGCCTAGGTTAGGTTAGGTTAGTTTGTTCGTTAGGTTAGGTTACGTTAGGTTAGGCTACCTTAGGTTAGGTCCGTCTCTGCGAAAAATGGGGTTCGAAACCTCAAAAATAAAGAAGTTACAAGTATTTCCAGAATGCGCACACAAACAAATCGACAACTCGTCGAATCTAACGCGTCGACATCATCACCACGTTCCCCGTGTGCCCGAAAGAAACCCTTCGAAAAACCGGAGAAAGTACTGAAAAAACTAGCCATTAATCAGCAGTATACAATAACTAAAACCTAACGGGTTCTTTCAGTAATACCAACTAATGTCATCCACGTGGAGGACCAGTAGTAACTCCGTAATCCTGCTCATTATGGATTACAGAACCCCCAGCGATTTTTCTACATCACTAACTCTATATCGTGTAAAGGGATCATTAATCTATACTAATGGTTACTCAAGGCGTAGTTTGAAGTCCCGTAGACAGACGACCCAGATGACAGTGTAGTTGTGGTTACAGACTCCACCCCCGCTGAGGAACCCTCACCAGCGACACCTCCACCACGTTGCAGTTCAAAGCGGAGGCACGATGATGAAGAACCTTCCATGTCGGGTATAAATGCCAGGATTGCGTCGGTTGCTAGACCCCCAGTAATAGAACCCCAGCCCGCTACGCCTTACGACACAATCTCCACACTAGCTCCGTCCTCAATTAAATTTGTACCCCCATATTCTTGTTCAATTCCGGGTACATCCTCCACACCAGCAGCTTCTTGTACTGTAGAGTAGAGGAAGGTATAACATTCGAACTGGAGCGCAACGCTAACCCCACCCCGGCCCTGACTAGAAATCGGTATGTAGTCAGGGTTGACCCTGGAACCCTGTTGAGCAACGGTGTTGAACACGGACTGCGGCGCGTAGTTGAGCGTATTGTGGAATTTGCCCTTCAGAACCGCGACGAACGTGAAGTCCGGACGAGGTTGTCCTTCGGGTTCAGATCAGTTGACGGGGAAGTAGATGATTTTTGGGTAGTAATACCATTCAGACGCTTGGCCGATGTAGATATAAAATATATCTTGGGGCGTATAATGCAGGCCTCTCAAAGTAGTACAGCCTTCAATATGGACAACTTCACGGTAGATATTAATAGAGTATTCCAGGTTCCAGGTCATAGTGCCACACTTTATACTCTTAATTTCAATTCTCCGGTTATTTACCGAAATCATATAAACGTCGATTGTGGTTGCGGCTTTATAGCAATAGTCTTGGCTCATATGTTCACTATGCTAAATACATGGACGCAAAAAATTTGGTTGCCTACGATTGTGCAGCGTGCTCGTAAACTGGCTGCAGATTGCAAGCTTGAGTTTGAGTATAATATGGGCCCTGAAGAGCTGAGAAGGGTAGAGCAGGAAATGAATGTTCGTATAGTTGTATTTAGAATGGATGATCGTCGTAGGACTGTGTATATTTTTAAAAACTGTGTGAGAGATCGCGCAAGACCTCTACTTATTTTAGGATTGTCAGGGTCGCCGTATCTCCCCATCCGTAATATAAGGGCTCTTTACGCTAGTTATGATAAAAGTCGAAAATATGGACGGCATCATGATTTGTGTAAGGGATGTCTCGAGTTTGCGGATGATATAGTAAAGCATTGTAAGGAATGTCACATGGTTTGTGAGCAGTGTAAAAGCCCCAAATGTGAAGGTCGTGTAGTTGAAACCGAGAAGAGGGAATGTAATATGTGCAGACGTACATTTTTCAATAATAAATGCTTTGAGCTCCATAAATCGAATGGCACTTGCAGGAAAATGAGAATCTGTGAGTGTAGCATGTTTCATATGATAAATAATTGGAGGAAATTCACGCATAGATGTGATGAAATTCACTGTTCTACATGTCATGAAAAATTTAAGGCGGATGTCCGGGATGTAGTGATATAGAAACTTACACAAACCCCGAAACCAAAGAGGTTATCCCACATCTACTCGTAAGTCAGACTATCTGCGATGAGTTCATGGAGGTTGAGTGTGATGAGTGTCACAAATGCGGTAAACAGATAAACGTTTTTAAAACGAATGCACACGACAGCCCTGTGAAACTCTTTGTGTCCTATATTGTGAAGTTAGCGCACAAGTTAAAAAAAATGACTGTGGCTGGCAAAATTTGACACACGGTTCCTTTATAAGGAACTGCTTGAACACGAATCATCGGAAATATTTACAGGCGACCCCTTGAAAAGAGGAAACAAGCTTATACAGATGCAGATAATGGGAAATGTTCAGTTTAAAGATACTGTAGCCGCTGAAGTTTCAAAAGGATATTTCCCTTACACTTTCCTCACGAGCGACATATTAAGTTATGTAGGACTACCTTCCCACAAACAATACTTTAACTAAACCAACATGAGTGATAGTGAGCGTGAAGGTTTTGACCGCTACTACAACAGTTTTAACGAAGCTAATCCTTACAATATAGCCGATGAATGTGAGCGTTATTGCTTGGATGATGTGCGCGTGCTTAGAGTATGTTTCCAGGCCTTTAGAAGGATGTACATAGATCAATTCAACTGCGATCCGCTGCAAGTCGCAACCACAATCGCATCATTGTGCTTTACTGTATTCAAGAATAATTTCATGCCTAAAGACACCTTATCCATCATTCACAGAAACAATCCTCGCAGTTATGGGCACAAGGCTATTTACTGGCTCATAGACATACAGCAGCAGACCGGAGTATACATAAAACACGCCCGCAACACGGGAGAAGTACCCATTAGGGTCAATGGTCGTGTCTTTTGGGTTGATGGTCTAAGCGAAGACCGTGCCACTGGTGAGAAGACTGTGTACTCCTTTAACGGTTGCTGGTAGCATGGATGCCCACGTCCTGAGTGTGGAATCTTAGGAAATATCCACGGTAGCTCTCCTGCCGATAGTCTTATATGGACCCGCACGCGCGATCAGCTTATAGGCTCCCAGTTCACTCACAAGGTCTTGTGGGAGCATCACTTTGTCGTGAATCACTTTTATTATTTACTTTCTTCATTATTTACTCTACTTTCTGATCTCTATTGCATTTATCTTTACACTCTCTTTACTCATTTCCACGATACTTTACAATTATATTCATGGTAGCCACGCCGAGACTGAAAGCCGTTACAACACAAAGGGGGAAGGGGGGGTTCATTAACACTCTTTTAACGCTTGTTAACACTTTATTTCATTCCGAAAATGGTTTAAGTAGTTTGAGGGGATGCGAGTAGGAAATTTTACTATAATATTTTACGTCGGAGAGGGGCACAAAACAATTAATTTAATCTTAAGGTTACATGGCCCCAACTTTACGCTTATCGCGCTGCCGAAAGACTGACTCTTTTTGGGGGTAGTCCGCTCTCTGGGCCTCTGTTCAGGATTGCCAACTCTTCCCATTTTAAACATTTACAATCTAACAAACTTATTTTATCATAATTTCACAATTATTAGTAAATAATTTATATTAAACCTTATAATCTTGAATGACAAATTCCACACCTATATTTTGTATCATATTATAAAAATCGAAAACTTTATAATTTTCACATTTGAATAAAATAACATTTCACACTAATAATTAAATTACAACCTGTAACTAATCTACACATGCAAAAAAAAAATAACGGAAAATTTTCTTACAGTGGTTGCACAAATCTCAAGTTCACAATCTATTCCAGCGATTTCTCGTCAAAGCTCGCTTTACACTTGAAACAATTATTTGTATAGTTATACAGTTACTATCAGGGCAACATAGAAAAAATAAGAAAAAGTTTACATAAAATACTGACCAAGAGCGCACATACTATTTCACGAAAAACCAACAAATATGGGCAATAATCGCACCCTTTCACTTATAATTTCATTACATAATAATCAGTACATTAATTTGCTGGACGTTGTTTAGATCACAATCCGCACGCTGACAACGGACTTCTTCAATTTTCAATCGCAGCTCTCCTGCTCACTTCGCTAGAATGCAAGGGATTGCATCAATCAACATGCAACAGGGCAGCACGCTATAATGGTTCCGCTCTCTCTCCAAATGGCGAAAAAAAAAACAGAGAGACGTCCAATTCTAAAAGGATCAGGGGGGAGATATACTGAAAGCGGGACCACGCGCTGGAATTGGACGGAATTTGCAATTCTAGAAGTCGATGAAGAAACTCGCCTTGTCTCATCTCCACTTTTGTCGGTGAACGCTGCTCTTCCTACGTCCAGCTGAAAGACTCTTCTACTGGCAACAATCAAACGATCACTCCGCCGTAGGCCGTTTCCCAACGAACCTACTGTATGTCTGTATGGACAGTACAGTCTTAGACACCCGTTCAAGCTCTCGTGGCTTGCCTACCGCGTGCTACGACACATATTTAGCGAAGCATTCGAGCAGCGTGACCAGCTACTGCCCGAAAAATACCAGTAGACCATCTTCGATCGAAACTTTCGTGTGCCAAACCCTGCACACGTAAATTTCTCTTCTCTTCCGAAACTGTCCTGCGCCAAGTCCCTGCGCATTCGGTTCCTCTCTTCTATCTCTTCTCTTCCGAAACCATCCTGCGCCAAGTCCCTGCGCAGTTGGTTTCTCTTCTCTCTCTCTCATTGGTGATCGATCACCTATCCGGTCGACTAAACTCAATGGATGGAACTCGGATTCAACTTGGTTGCCTCCAAACCGAGCCTTTTGAAATTTTGAAAAAAAAGTTTATTCGAAACGTTTTCTGTACTGCTTATCATTTATTTAATATTTAATTTACCGAATTTTCTCGACAGTTCACTTCGAAACAATAACTACACATTTGCTCTGGCCAAATTCACGGAAAAAAAAATGACAAATCTCAAAATTTCGCAAAAATTTAATCACATCTAGCTACCAATAAGGTCACTTATGGCAGTTACATCGGAGAAGATAAAAAAAGGTCATAAAACGTACGAAACAAAATTGTACAGTATAAATATAAAAGCGCCCATACATAGTAACTGTTAGTATAATTTAAGAAATATTATTGTTCAAACTACCGTCAGAAATCACATCAATACTTTTAAATACAAAAGACAAAAATGAACCCCAGAAACTTCATGTCATCACTTCTCTGACAATCATGAACCCTCTTGCCCTTTGGGGGGCACACTAAGACGCCACAAAAACGTTACTGGCTATCTAGAAGGCTCCATTTCCGAGGGAACACTCGAGCCAATGTTTTAAATGCATTAGTATCCGACTGAAGGTTTAAACAATAACAATTTTCCAAAACAGTTATTAAAAATTTAAAAAAATTAAAAATTACTACCGAAAATTATTTTAACACAGTAATTGCAACTTGAAACTCTAAATTTCATGAACCCAACTCGTAATTCACAATTTACATCTGAGAGACAACTCTCTCCTTCAACAGAAACCCCAGTATGACTTGCAAATCACAAAAATCCCAGTAATTTATCGTTTCCAAGTGAAACTACAAATTTGCATAGTTATACTAAATAAGAATAGATAATATGCACTCAAAAATACACGCAACCTTCTGTAAACAAAAACAAAACATTGCATAATTCAGAGCGATCGCTTTGTTTGTAAGCGAACCTCTATACAAATATCCCTAAACCGAATGAAACTGCATTATATCCTGACAATTTTGTAATCTTTTCTACGCAAACGCTCGAACTAAAAAAAAAAGGACATTTTTCATTTCTAATACCCAAATTAAAATATCAACACAAAACATCCTTTTTACAATACAATCTAAATTCCAAATAAAAATTTTACCATTTTCATTGAACTGGAAGAAAGAAATAAAAATCGGCCTACCTATACAAATAAAATTGATTATTGAATGAATTTATAAAACGTAAAGAAACTATATGAAAAATTTTCTACACCAATTTCTGTAATTCAAAAAAAATTATAATAATATCCAGATTTCATAAAATATGTGTACCGCCGCACTTTTAGACCTATAATTAATAAATTCAATGTTATGCGCGGAAAGAACAATTTAGAATTTAATGCATAACATTTTTGCTTATTAAAGAAAAATCCTATGATTATTTATGTTAAACCAATTCAAATTTTGTTAAATAACTAAGAATTTAATACTCAGACATATACCATAGTGACGGTCAATATATGAACAATATTTAACGATAGGCCTACAAGAAATCTTTCTTTAGTACAATACAATAGCCATTTTACAAAATATCAGTCGGAATTGTTGTGAAAATGAACGAAAGGAACAGAAAAAAAATAGATAAATCAGCCTACCTACCAAATTTTGAGTATATAAATATATATAATTATATATATAACTAATATATACGTATAAGTTAATATATGTAAGTATATAATTGAGTATATAAAAAAAATCCAAAAAGAATTTTATAGAAAATTTCACACCATTTCTCTATTTCAGTTAAACCAATTTAGCTTATTTTGAAGTCTAACACAATCCTATACGGCCAGCCTATAATCTGACAAATTAATATGTTTAAGATTATTTTTCGACTGTCCCTTAAAATGTAACTTAATCCTATTTAGCGCGAAGCGAAGCGAAGCAAAAAGCCTGTAAACCTATATAAACAATCATTATATACAACCAATCGAAATATAATAAAAAATCTACTAATGAATCCCAGAAAATTTTACATGTTCATGAAATGTCTTACAATACTATATATGTATATATACCTAGAAATGGGGTGCAAATTTTCGCTGAAACATTTTCAAAGGACCGTATAAAATGTGTATCACACTGTATTTAAACTAACATAATTCACTTACGTACAAATTCAGTGTAAAAAAAATGTTCTATATTAATTATTATTATATTATCATCACAATTACTACTAATTCCAAAAGTTGAAACACAAAAAAGACACAAACGTAGGTAGGTTTGAGGACAGGAGAAAAGGTGAACGAAATAAAGTGAAAAGAATTGAGTCCTCGGCAGCAACGAACAATTTGAAATATACCTCTCCGACGGGCTGAACGAAAGCTAACGAATTTGGAAACAAACGACTCTGAAATTTAATGTTACTCAAATGTTTTGACTCCAACGGAAAACCGACTCCGCAACGACTAAAAGCAGTTTTGAGTCTCTAGACTCAATCTCAAACAAAAAATTTTGACGCGCGAACTTTTTTGAAGCGACGCGACTCAGAATAATTTGGAAAGTAAGGGGCGCCATTTTGAATTTACATTTACAATGAATTTTTGCTTAATTTGATAATTACTCTAAAACGGGTAGCGAAAAAGAATATCCACTAATTTTCTTTATACGGAGAACGTGAAAACGATCGTGATTAGTCGAAAGAACACACGCACAAATTTTGAATTCCTATTTATCAGAGACGAAAAAATAATGCATAAGCCTAACGGAGTGCATGGGTTCGTATTATTAAATTGATAACAATTTAATAAGGTTAGCTGCCACCAAAAATGTCGTGATCACTTTTATTATTTACTTTCTTCATTATTTACTCTACTTTCTGATCTCTATTGCATTTATCTTTACACTCTCTTTACTCATTTCCACGATACTTTACAATTATATTCATGGTAGCCACGCCGAGACTGAAAGCCGTTACAACACAAAGGGGGAAGGGTGGGTTCATTAACACTCTTTTAACGCTTGTTAACACTTTATTTAATTCCGAAAATGGTTTAAGTAGTTTGAGGGGATGCGAGTAGGAAATTTTACTATAATATTTTACGACGGAGAGGAGCACAAAACAATTAATTTAATGTTAAGGTTACATGGCCCCAACTTCACGCTTAACGCGCTGCCGGACGACTGACTCTTTTTGGGGGTAGTCCGCTCTGTGGGCCTCTGTTCAGGATTGCCAACTCTTCCCATTTTAAACATTTACAATCTAACAAACTTACTTTATCATAATTTCACAATTATTCGTAAATAATTTATATTAAACCTTATAATCTTAAACAAAAATTAATATTCTTAACTAGGCATTACTACACTTTGATGCACGGATGGAAACGATTTGGTGTCAATTGTTCGAAAACAATTGTTCGAAAGCAATTGTTTGAATAGCAATTGTTTGAATAGCAATTGTTCGAATAACAATTATTCAAAGTAACAATTATTCGTCATAACAAATGTTCGAAAGAAAAGTTGTCGGGGAAATAAAAAAATGAGCTTCAAAATCTTCATTCAATAAATTATACGGATGTGCGTTTATCGCGTTTTCAAACTAGATTATCAGTGACGTAATCCCTCATTAAAAGTAAACAACCCCTGACGCTATTATGTTCAGGATATGACGTCATTAATTAGGCGTCGGACAATTATGGGTGACGTCAGACGGATTTGCGTGACGTCGGACAATAGGGGGTGACAAATCCTAAACCGGATGTCTATGTCGGTGCGTTTCGTTTCGCCCTGTAATACTATATGAGGGCGAAACGAACAGCACTGGTGGGGGATAAAATAGTCGGGACGCAAAAAAACAAAAATTCATAAAACTCTATACGGATCAGTATGTGGTAAGTGATCTTTACGGGGGTCCGCCCCAGTACCCCCGGGACCTAAATTATACAGATGATAATTCTTTTTGGGAATAATTGTACCCACCATGCCTGGGCAGCGGGAACAGAATACTAATGTAAAGGTAATATAAACTTATAAGCATTAATCATTTATTACATACCAATAAATTGTTTTAAAGACACATAATACGTAGTTTTAACATAATAAGAAGGAACAGCATTATTCATTTTATCTACATTTCCAGTATTACTGATTATAAACATACCATAAGTAACATTTCTATCAGAATTAGAAAACCAAGGCTGTCTGCCTGTTATGGCACGCCTTTTACAGTACTTTGCAAAATGCTGGCATTTCCAGTAAACTTTTGTTGCCACTTGCTTGTCTTTTACGTATAAAAATCCATTTAGTAAGAGCATTGGTTTGCCTTTCTCACTTGGCACAAATTCGGCCATTCTATGGAGGGTGCTGGACGTACTCTCACTTTAAAGATTGAAGTTAAACTGTATTATTCTTATTTTGGATATTAATACGAATTGGTAACCGCACCAATTTTGTGGTTGGTTGCCATTCGAACATTTGGTTGGTTGGTTGCCATTCGACAACTTTTCTTTCGAACATTTGTTATGTCGAATAATTGGTACTTCGAATAATTGTTATTCGAACAATTGCTATTCGAACAATTGCTTTCGAACATTTGTTTTCGAAAAATAGTCCGCAGACGGATGGAAACAGATGGACAGTACCGCGAAGAAATAAACACCATCAAGCGTTCAATGGTGTTGGATCCTCTCAAATGCAGTGATAGCTTGTTCGGAGGGCGTACAAACCCATTCAAGCTATACTTTCCGCCTACGGAAGGCGTGAAATTCCATTACTACGACTTCTGTTCTTTATATCCATACGTGATGAAGAGCAATCCGTACCCCGTAGATGCACCTGGAAAACTGGTGGGACCTGACCTGCCACCATCGATGTGTTCTCATTAAATTTGAATGGGTACTATTTCGGTCTTTCTTTCGTAGAAGTGCTCCCACCTCGCGATTTATGGATGCCGATCTTACCCGTCGTCATAGATCACAAGCTCATGTTTCCCCTGTGCGTGAAGTGCGCAGAGGAGAATAATGTGACCTGTAATCACAGCCAACCAGGGGAAGATCAGAGGTGTATATACAAGTCCTGAGCTGTCCCTAGCCGTCCGTCATGGTTACAGAATATTGAAGCTATATGAGGTGTGGAGGTTTCAGAAGCTACCCAACCTTTTCACGCCGTATATAAATACTTTTTTGAAGGATAAGGTAGAAGCATCAGGCTACCCGCAAGGGGTTGAGAGCGAGGGTGAAAAATCGGCGTATATTCAACGTTATCGTGACCGTGAAGGACTACAACTTGACCGCTCCCAAATTGTTAAGAACCCTCGCAAGCGCTTTAGTGCAAAGTTTTGCCTAAATAGTCTTTGGGGCAAGTTTGCACAGAATACAGGTAAGGGAACGTTCATTTGGCTCAAAGTTATAATGAGGTGTGGGACTATGCCAATGCCTCCGATAAAGAGGTTATGGAGATCGTGAATGTTGGTAACACGTACATAATAAAGTACAACATCACCGAACTGACCACAGATACCTCACGGGTTACAAACATACCTGTAGCCAGCTTCACAACGGCATACGCACGCATCAAACTTTGGGGACTATTGCACTCTCTTGGGCGAAGGGTGCTGTACGCTGACACAGATAGCGTAATATTCACAGAGAGGGAGGGTGAATACATGCCGCCTATTGGAGAATTCCTCGGAGAATTGACTGACGAGATCAAGGATGAGTATGGTGATGGTGCATACGCTGACTCCTTTGTATCAACAGGCCCAAAAATTTATGGGGTGCGGGTGAGGGTGAGGAAAGAGGTGAAATATATCGTGAAGGCGAAGGGCATCACGCTGAACCTGGCGAACCGACGGGTCGTTAAGTTTGACTCGTTGAAGGAGCTAGTGTGCTTAGAAGATGAGGGTGACCAGCTTCCCCAACTGACTGTAGGAACCCACAATTTTCGGGCACAGGAACTGGGGTGTGTGAAGGAACTTAGGGGCACAAAGGTGTGTCGTAACACCTATAGGAAACAGTACCAGGTGCCTAGCACCTATGATACCGTACCCTTCGTGTACCATAGTAACTGAATGTCATATATGTCTATTGTTAACGATATGTTATTTATTACGTATATTTGAATATGTAAATGTCTCAAGTAGGGTTTCATTTTCTCCTTTGTGTGTGCGTGCGTATGTACAGGAAAAAGTCCTAAGCTCCACCCACTGTAGGATCAATCAAATGGTCACGTGACTCCTGTTTCTACCTGGGCATATTTCCACCCCTGCGTGCTCAGTTGGCCACTGCAAGCCCTGGATCTCAGACGTATATTTGAAGAATTCTCACGAATTCAAAAATAGTGATTGCTACTTTTGATATTGCGTGTTCAACGTTTATGAAGTGGTATTCGGTAAAGTCGGAAGATGTGGTGAATACTGAAAGACGGCCTATCCCCCCCACCTCCTTTGATACTTTTAAGGCTACATTGAACCGCGCGAAGCTTGAGGAACAAGATGTTCAAATACTCTACGGATATTCTGGTGAGAGCATTGCCGGATTTCACGGCACAAACGATGTAATGGTCTACGTCTAGGGCTAAACGGTATAAAAGCATACATATACGGTGAGGTGAAAGAAACGACGCATGCAGAAGAGAAGCAACGGGTATGGGTAGTGAGTCTTGTCGATGAGTGGTGTGACAGGTGGTATTATGTCATGCTGCATCATACCGAGTACGCGTACCCTGTGGCTGAGAATGTATACTCGTCATAATGAATAGTGTAAAATACTTTTACCACTACATTCATATATATCATGACGAGGTTCGCAGTGAGGTTGTGGCTAAATGCCTGTGTGAATTTTTAATAGAATTTAGAGACGAGTATCGAATGTTAAACAAAAAGGATAAATACGGTCACATGTTTCTCTCAAATAGTGCGAGGATTGTTAATGTGTTTATTTTGTGGAAATGAACGTCTAGTGTGCATTCCGATAAGACATTAAAACTGATATTGCCCCATGTATCTGAAATTTCCCGTTATAATGGGTACAAGTACTCGTATGATTCTTTCATGCTGGAACAAGCCCGTACACGAAACATTAACGCTTGGTATAACACTCCACCACACCTGTTCCCGAGCCAAACAGCGCACCGTCTGGTCATAGTCATCACAGAGCTTGACCCGACTGGTTGTACACTCTCACAATAGAAAACGATGGAGCTTTCTTTGAACAGCATTCTCAATGCCGTATACGAGGTGTCAGTGACGAAGTCATTGCGTGCGTTCAAACGTAAAAGTGGTGCCATTAACTATGTACTTGAAACGACTTGTAGACAAGCAAACTCTGGTAAACGTAATGTTTATTTAAGTGTTGAGGAGATGAATAGAGTCTTTGTGATAGTTGAGAAGTGGGGTGAGGATCGTTATAAAATACCTGCAGGTGTAGGTACAAAAAAAGAACAGATTGGTGATACCCCCTCATATGCCATTGTTTGTACGTTGTGTATAAATAACGATAAACCATGCATTGATGTACGACTGATGTGGAAGAATGCATCTGATAATAACGTTCTTGTCCCCACGCGAAACCGCTTCATCCTCGACATAATGTTTGAAATCGTTGGTTTCCGCAAACTAAAACCTATATTAGCCGCACGTGTTGCGGATATGGTTTATTTTGATACGGTTCTTGAATACGCATACACCGCTCTGCTCGACGGGTTTATCGATTGTAGGAATGAACATGACGAGAATGGTCTAGAGCTGGATGCTTATTTAAATGGTTTAGACCCTTCGAAATATCATGAACTTTGGT
This sequence comes from Bathynomus jamesi, assembly GCA_023014485.1. Classification (NCBI taxonomy): domain Eukaryota; kingdom Metazoa; phylum Arthropoda; class Malacostraca; order Isopoda; family Cirolanidae; genus Bathynomus; species Bathynomus jamesi. The sequence continues at coordinate 92,120 of JAJOZX010000257.1, read as the reverse complement.
ACAAAGGACTTGAGCGGTACAGAGCAGAGCTCGCCTACACTGTTCACCCCGAAGAGTTGTATCTTTATATAATGAGGTGCTGTCGTTACGACTTAAAAGATTATTTCAATTGCCGCTATGCGTTGTGAAGAAGAGTTCACGATTGAAAAGCTCGGATCGGGAAATAACCCTCGATTGGAAAGGAGTGTTTATAAATTTGAATTTAATAATGTATTTTGATTTGATGTAAGTTTTGCTGTTTATATATATATATATATATATATATATATATATATATATATATATATAATATATATATTAATGGGTATATAGATTTATCCTGTACTATTATTATTTTTTATATAAGTTTTGGTGTTTATATATATATATATATATATATATATATATAATAATATATATATATATATATAAGGGCGTATTTGCTCGTACATATATTAAATGGTTATATAGTTTTATCCTGTACTAATATTATTATTTTAAGAATGTATATATACACCCTTCGTTTAATGTGTGTATTTTTGCTGTATATTATTTTTGAATATATATTTATGTCCTATATATTTCATGAATTATTTTCCTTTAACTCCTCTAAATAAACATAATGATGTAATGGTGTTTTATTTATTTTTTTGGTTGAATATATAAACGATATTAAGGAATAACTGGGGAGATGGGAATATATATACCAAATGGCTGGTTACGCTTTCTAAGCCGACTGACGGGTTTCTACGCCAACTGTCAAGAATATCTGTATAGCGCAATCTGGCAGCTCAAACGATATATATATATATATATATATATATATATATATATATATATATATATATATATGCCATTTACGCCTTCTAAGCCGACTGACGGATTTCTAAGCCAACTGTCAAGAATATCTGAATTGCGTAATCTGGCAGCTGAAAAGTTATATATATATATACACATACGCCCTGCCTTCTAAGTCTTCTAAGCCAACTGGCGGATTTCGAGTTCTAAGCCAAGTGATGCTACCCTGACTCAGGGTCCCTGAGCTCTCATTAAGCTTCTGCATCTCGCAGACGCTGGATTGTCTCTTCCTCTCTCTCTCTCCTCCTCTCTCTCTCTCTCTTAGGTTAGGTATACCCCTTTGGGGGGTGAGGCCGTCCCAACTACCCCCAAAGAGGTTAGGTGGACTGCCCCTTTTTTTGGCACTGTGGGGGTGTTGGCACCTTGCAACAATGATATATATATATATATATATATATCATTGCGGTCATGCTACTTATACCTATACATTTGAAATGGCTTAGCCCTCAAGCAGTGATGCCGCGTTTGAAACTGGAACTGAAAATCAAAATAGTTGAGTGATTTCCTGTGACAAATTCTGTGACGCACGTACAGAGGAACTTTTGCAAATAATATGGATTCAGAGATCGACTCGACAGAAAGACAATATCACGAATTGTCAGAAAATTTCAGGCAAAAGGAAATATAAGCAATCAACATTAGAGAGTGGTATGGGACGATCCACAAGGCCTGTGCAACACGTAAATATGGTTCATGAAATTATTGTGCGCAGTCCGCAGAAGTCAATTCGACATTTGTCAGCAATAGTAGGTAATTCACGAACATCTATGCATCGTATACTTCGTACCGAATTAAACCTTTTTTTTTAATTCATTCACAATCTTCATTGGCTAATGTTAAAAAACAAAATCAAATGGAATTCGCAACATGGATGATAGCAAAGCTAGAAGAATATCCTGAGTTTTTGAAACACATCCACTTCACTGACGAATGTTATATACATCTATCTTGGGAAATTGATAAGCAAAATTTTCGTCACTGGGGAAGTCATGCTGGCGCTACAAAATAGCTTCCATGTAATGTTGCTAAACTCAACATTTTTGTCGGTGTTGGGTGTATGTAGTATGGTGTAGTAGGTTCCTACTGTTCTGAGAATGAAAAGCAGTAACAGTAACTCAAAATTCATATCGTCAGATGCTACAAGATTTCTACTTACTACAACTAATTAGTTTGTCCTGTAAAAGAAACAACTACATTATCCCAGATTCACAGTGGTTTCAGCAGGATGGAGCACCTCCACACACTGCTTGTGAAACTCAGACCCTTTTGAGGGAGTATTTTTCCTTGCGACAAATCTCACTTCATGAGCCAATGATGTGGCTCCCATACTTACCTGATCTCACACCCTCTGATTTTTTTTTTGTAATGTTACATAAAAGGCAAGATGTATTCTACCAAGCTTAAGACACCTGAAGGCCTAAAGTCCAGAGTCTATGAGGTAATCAACAACATCCCGCTGAGCTATTTCGAAATATTTGTTTAAGGTTGAACATTGTGTTTGAAAAAAATGGCGATTACTCTGAACATGTTTGATTAAGGTTAATAAATTTCTATATGGCCACTATATATATATATAATATATATATATACACTTCTATATGTACTTTTAGATGTAGTGAGAGAAAGTACAGTGGCATCCTCTCTGTCTGTCTGTCTGTCAGTCTGTCTGTCTGTCTGTCTGTCTGTCTGTCTCTCAGGCTCATAATTAAATGATACCCTTTGTGATCTTTTTGCTCTACTCAGTCAATATCCTGCGTGCCCTCACATATTTGATGTCCATTATGATACTCTGGAGTTCGGGAAATTTTAAAAAGGCATTTATGATTGAAAATCCTTACAAATTTCAAAGAATACAATGTTACATTATGAAGATGAAATATATCAGTTTCTTTTTATAGAAAAGATGATTTTTCTCATTTTTATATATAAAAAAATTTCTACATTAAAAAACGTTGATTAATGAACGAGTGGTTCAGTTGACATACTTCAATATTAATAATGAATCTTAAAGCAATTTTACTTCTGAATTTTATATGTAATGTGTGTATATATATATATATATATATATATATATATATATATATATATATATATATATATATATATATCAGTGCCAACTGGTGAACTTTTCATCTAGGCATGCAAACAAATTTAAAAACATCAATCAGTACAAAAACCAATTGCGAGTGCCGTAGGCACAAGCCTAATAGCTAGGGGGTCTGGGGTGAACGGTAGCTCCCCCAGCGGGGTCCGGGCAGAGCCCGGAAGCCAACGCTTTTCTGTATTTTCAGAAGCATTTTCTAACATTCTAACAGGATTTATTTAGCATATCATATCTTTGGGAATTTTCCAGATTAGCTGCAGTTGAACTGCTGTTGGACCAAATCACTTTTTTCAAAAAATGAACTTTATAGGTTCTTTCCCCTATATATATATATATATATATATATATATATATATATATATATATATATATATATATATATATATATATATATATATATATATATATATATATATATATATATATACAGGGCGTCCCAAAAAAATGTATACACACTTTAAATACTTATAAAGGCAGTGTTTATTAAAATACATTTCATTTTCAAAATGTAATAGAATCTACAGACATTATTTAATTGTTTTGTCAACGCCTGTTTTCAAACTGACGTCCGTTCTGGTCCAGGCACTGCTGATAACGCGAAGCAATGGAATCGCAAACATCACGAAACATTTCGTTTGGTATTTGTGTGCATTCTCGTTCAATGGCTGCTCTCAATTCAGCGACTGTTGCAGGTTTTATAGCGTAGACTTTGTCTTTTAAGTATCCCCATAAAAAAAAGTCTAGTGGTGTGAGGTCTGGTGAACGCGGAGGGTATTCTACGAAACCCCTTCGTCCAATCCACATCCACATCGTGCCAAGTACCACTCGCAATACTCCACTTTTCGGTCCGGATCATCTTCATTAATAGCATGGACTAATCTTGGAATGTAACTTTTCCATTGACAGCGCTTCAAAATGCGTTGGACAGACGATTCTGAAATTCCTACCTCACGACTCGCTTGCAGCACAGATTTTCTTGGACTTTGGTGATACGTTTCCAGTACTCTTTCTTGCTTTGTGGGGCTTGTCGATGTCCGTGGTCTTCCGGAACGCTTCTTGTGGACATTCTGAACAGTTCCATCGGCTTCAAACTTATCTCTAATTCGAGTGATGGTAAGTCGCGTTGGTGGATCTGTTTGAAACTCCCTCCTAAACTGTCTTTGCACTTCAACTGCGTTTTCACACTTCCAGTAGCATTTTAGAATGAATTTCCTTTGTTCAAAGCTTAGTCTGACTGCCATTATTAATTCTAATGGGTTTAACTTGGAAAGAAAGAAACATCAATTGAGCTATCAGCTGTTAAAGTGTGTATACATTTTTTTGGGACTCCCTGTATATATATATATATCGGGTGGTCCGAAAAAAATGACGCATTTTTTAAAAATTAATATCTCAGTAACCCCCTTCCTTATCATGACAATTTTTATATGCAAGATACTTTCAAACTTCTTTTTTGAATGCAAGAAACGGAATTCTGATATCTTTTATAGTTTTCTCGCAATTAACAAAAGTAACAACATGGGTCAAAAAAACGAATATCATGAGAAAGGAAAAATTTAATCAGAAATTTAACTAATTAATTTACAGTAAATGATCGATTGGACCACCACTCTGTTGACACACTAATCTAAGTCTTTTCTTCCACACAAAAATAATACTTCTTACTTCATTAATGCCAATTTCTTGCCAAGATTCAAGTATTTTACTTTTTAATTCTGATTCGGTGAATTTTTCTCGTCGACCTCGGTAAACCTTCTCTTTTAGTAACTCCCAAATTGAGTAGTCCATAGGATTACAATCTGGGCTTTGTGGTGGCCACTCATTTTTCGTTATTAATTTTGGTGTATTGCTAATCAGAAACGACTGTGTGGCGTAGCTTGTATGCGACGGTGCTCCATCTTGTTGAAATATGAAATCATTTTCTTGATACAGGCGACGACAATCCGGCAACAATTTTGTTCTTAAAAGTTCAATGTAATTTGCAGAATTCACCTTTGTCTTTTCAGTTTCAATAAAATGAACATCTGTCTTGCCATTCCAAGAGACCCCTGCAGATATCATAACCTTTTTGGAGAATCTTGACGTTTCATGATACAATCTGTTTATTGAAATGTCACACTTTTTACCACGCCCGTAGACAACATCATTTTGACGGTTTCGCGGAATTTCTAGAGTGAAATCTTTTTCATCCGTGAAGACTATCTTTTTAATATCAACGACAGAGAAATTATCAAGTAACTTTCTGCACCTTGTTTTTCTTTTATCCTTAACAGTATCACTTTTTCTAGAAGATACTATTCTTTTGAAGGCTTTTAGTTTTTGTGCTTTAATTATTCGGTGTACAGAAGTCTTTCCAATATTCAAATGTTTAGCAATTGTTCTTTGTGACAAATGACTTCCTGGTTTATCTTCTTGAGAGCAGATTTTATCGTTGATGTAATCCACATTTTCTGGAACCGAAGCTGTTTTAGGTCTACCGCTTCCTGGTTTTCTGGCAGTAATTCCCGATTCGCGAATCTTCTTTAAGAGTCTTTCCACTGCACGCCTTTTCCACTTTTTGCCGGGAAACTCTTGCAATAACCTTCCAGTCTTCCATCCTTTTTCACAGTAACAATTTTTAATGAGAATACGATCTTCCTCTGACAACATCATTAAGGGTACTGACGAATTGTTAAAAAATAAAATATCCACAATTTGACTTGTTCATTCCTGTAGAGTTTGTAATAACTTGCAAAAATATCGCATGATATCGTATAAAAATGATATCGTATAAAAAACGGATATTATATTGCGATTTTTGTTTTTTTGACCCATGTTGTTACTTTTGTTAATTGCGAGAAAACTATAAAAGATATCAGAATTCCGTTTCTTGCATTCAAAAAAAGAAGTTTGAAAGTATCTTGCATATAAAAATTGTCATGATAAGGAAGGGGGTTACTGAGATATTAATTTTTAAAAAATGCGTCATTTTTTTCTGACCACCCGATATATATATATATATGTATATATATATATATATACAGGGTGTCCGAGAATTATCTGTACAATTTTTGGCTGTTATTAAAAGTCAACCATGAAGTGTAGAAATTCCAGTGTTGTCCCATTTTACAGAAAATCTCATTAAGTTTTTTCTGATACTAAGTTTTGACAAGTTTTTTAGAAATTCCAGTGTGTCCGAACATTATCTGTACAATTTCATCTTTTAATAAAATTCTTGATAACACACGTAAAATTCTTAAACAAGATTATTTAGAATCTGTATTTTCAAAAGTTTCTTTTATTAAAGTAACGTTGTTACAAACATTCGATATGTGCACCATTAGTGATTCTCAAAACATCCAATCGATACTCCAAATGTTGCCATGTACGCTGCAGCATATCCACATCAATTCGCTCAATAGCAGCTGTGATTCTTGCTTTTAAATCATCAATGTCTGTCACCCGCGTACATTTCTAAAAACTTGTCAACACGTGGTATCAGAAAAAACTTAATGAGATTCCCTGTAAAATGGGACAACACTGGAATTTCTACACTTCATGGTTGACTTTTAATAACAGCCAAAAATTGTACAGATAATTCTCGGACACCCTGTATATATATATATATATATATATATATATATATATATATATATATATATATATATATATATATATATGGGAATGAACTCAGAATGGTCCCCTGAGTTTTTTATGATACACACAGACAGTGCATGGAACAAGGAACTCTTCTGGGATAATTAAATCCACTATAGTCCGAATAAGTAATGGTAAATGACAAATACCATAGTTTTTCTTTTTCATGATGCTAGCCCGACGCGGGCAACGGGTCACTCGCAAAGAGGTCCCATAAATATAGCTTCCCTCACCAGCTATCTGCAAAGCAGACAGGATCCAGCTTTGGGACATGGATCTAGGGTTTAAAGCAGCCTAGCCCTGCTACATTTAGAACCTCAATATAAGCAAAAGACTCGCTGCCTTCACGTCAGATTGAATACATAAAAGAAAAAGGGGTAACTATTATATTTTTAGCCAAAAACCAAAACTTAAACCTCAACTGGTAGAATTGAGCGTCCACTTTTCAAGGCACATAAAATGTCCGTTTCAAGATGGGAATGAACTCAGAATGGTCCCCTGAGTTGAGGTTTAAGTTTTGGTTTTTGGCTAAAATATAATAGTTACCCCTTTTTCTTTTATGTATTCAATCTGACGTGAAGGCAGCGAGTCTTTTGCTTATATTGAGGTTCTAAATGTAGCAAGGCTAGGCTGCTTTAAACCCTAGATCCATGTCCCAAAGCTGGATCCTGTCTGCTTTGCAGATAGCTGGTGAGAGAAGCTATATTTATGGGACCTCTTTGCGAGTGACCCGTTGCCCGCGTCGGGCTAGCATCATGAAAAGAAAAACTATGGTATTTGTCATTTACCATTACTTATTCGGACTATAGTGGATTTAATTATCCCAGAAGAGTTCCTTGTTCCATGCACTGTCTGTGTGTATCATATATATATATATTATATATATATATATATATATATATATATATAAATATATATATATATATATACTGTAATATATGTATATATATGTATAGGTATATATATATATATATATGTATATGTATACCGGTTATATGTATATGTATACGGTATATATGTATATGTATATATATATATGTATATATGTATATGTATATGTATATATATATATATATATATATATATATATACTATATATTATATAATATTATATATATAAGATTATGTATATATATATATGTATGTATGTATATATATATATATATAGAATATATATATATATATATATATATATATATAGTTATGTATATATATATGTATATATATATATATATATATATATATATATATATGTATATATAGTATATATATATATATGTGTATATATATATATATGTGTATATATATATGTGTATATATATATATATATTTATATATATATATATATATATATATATATATATATATATATATATGTGCAATTTTGTGTATAGTATGTCAGGGAAAGATTTAACAAGCGTAGAGCAGGAAAAAGATTTAGGAGTTATAGCACTGGTGATTTAAAAAGTAGCGAAACAAAGTACAGCAGCGGTCAATAAGGCGAACAAAGTGTTAGGTTTCATAGCTCGAAATTTTGAGTACAAATCGCGCGATATTATAGTTCCTCTTTATAAATCATTAGTTAGACCCCCTTTGGAGTACGCGGTCCAATTTTGGAATCCACATATGCGCAAGGATATATACAAAATCGAAAGAGTTCAAAGACGAGCAACTAAGATGATTCCGTCGCTTAGGTCAAAGTCGTACGAGGATAGGCTTAAGGAGTTAAAATTGACAACACTCGAGACTAGGAGGCTAAGGGGTGATCTAATCCAAGTTTTCAAAATTATGAATGGGTTCGATAACGTAGATAGAGATAGCTTTTCGGAATATCTCAATATAATAGGACTAGAAATAACGGGTGTAAGTTGACAAGTAGGAGGTTCGAGACAGCAGTTGCAAAAAACTTTTTTACTCATAGAATAGTAAATAGCTGGAATAGTTTGCCGGTAGAAGTAATTAGTAGCACGTCTATAAACATGTTTAAAAATCGATTAAACGCATATGTTGATAGATTGGGTATAGTTTAAGGTAGTAAAATTAAGGCTTTGTGGTGATAGATCCCACAGCTCAACACAAGTGTTGTGGGATATAGGGAGGCAGCATCTTGGGTTAGGGGATACTCTCTGTCCTTACACACCCCATTTAAAGAGATTCCTCTGCCGAGCGGTGCCCCCGATAGTACTGTGAGGTATTGAAAAACTCTTGATCTTCACTTGCCCCACAAACACCTTGAAATGGGAGACCCAAAATGGGTGCACACACATTTCTACATTACTGTACACAGTGTACAGTCTTTACAGCCACACCTACACTTTTCCTCCCAAGTATATATATTGTAATGTATATGGTTGTAAATTTTGACTTGGTCCGCAATCGAAATGGACCGTGACTTATTTTTCGTTGGCATGGTACTAGTATTGTTGGATACCGTAATGAAATTGACTGGATTCTTTGGATCTGATATATTTGCATGTCGGTTATAAACATATATAGCGTGTAACATATTTGTGGATAGTAGTCTATTATGACTTGATCTTCTGGATCCAGAAAGTCTATCTTTAGTTTTAAATCGATAATTAATTAGTTTTAAATCGATAATTAATTAGTTTTAAATTGATAATTATTTAGCTTTGTAAAAATTGGTCGTTGCCAATGTACAGGCAGTTGTTACATAAATTTCTTATGTTCTTGTGGTTCGGAACCCACGTAAAATTGTAGGTCCCCTGCCACCACGGAGGACATACACAATACACAATTACAAATACAGTTAGGTAGACCAGCCATGAGTGGATCCTAGGGTTTTTGTTGGTCTGAAACATTATAACATTATAACATTATATATATATATAATATATATATATATATATATATATATATATATATATATATATATATATATATATATATATATATGTATATATGTATATATATGTATGTATATGTATATATATATATATGTATGTATATATATTTATATATATGTATATAAAGGGTGATCCAGAGAAATGGGACCCAAAAGAAACCCTGTAACTCTTAAAGT
>JAJOZX010000257.1:62500-77500 GCA_023014485.1 Bathynomus jamesi | reverse complement strand
GAGCAGATTTTATCGTTGATGTAATCCACATTTTCTGGAACCGAAGCTGTTTTAGGTCTACCGCTTCCTGGTTTTCTGGCAGTAATTCCCGATTCGCGAATCTTCTTTAAGAGTCTTTCCACTGCACGCCTTTTCCACTTTTTGCCGGGAAACTCTTGCAATAACCTTCCAGTCTTCCATCCTTTTTCACAGTAACAATTTTTAATGAGAATACGATCTTCCTCTGACAACATCATTAAGGGTACTGACGAATTGTTAAAAAATAAAAATATCCACAATTTGACTTGTTCATTCCTGTAGAGTTTGTAATAACTTGCAAAAATATCGCATGATATCGTATAAAAATGATATCGTATAAAAAACGGATATTATATTGCGATTTTTGTTTTTTTGACCCATGTTGTTACTTTTGTTAATTGCGAGAAAACTATAAAAGATATCAGAATTCCGTTTCTTGCATTCAAAAAAAGAAGTTTGAAAGTATCTTGCATATAAAAATTGTCATGATAAGGAAGGGGGTTACTGAGATATTAATTTTTAAAAAATGCGTCATTTTTTTCGGACCACCCGATATATATACACATTCAACTGCAAAGAACACGCAGTATAAACAACGTAAAGAACGACGCTTGTATAGGAGATATTCCGCGCAAGACGAGAGAGAGAGAACTAAACAAATGAAAAAATGATGAAATGATGAGGTAACCACCCGGGAAACGAACCCGGGATCTTCCGATTGCCGGTCAGATGCGATACCATTACACCATGGGCCTCACTCTTCCAAATGCCTAATTTTTTCATTTGTTTCGTTCTCTCTCTCTCGTCTTGCGCGGAATATCTCCTATACAAGCGTCGTTCTTTACGTTGTTTACACTGCGTGTTCTTTGCAGTTGAATGTATATAATGTTACGGCATGCGGGAGGTGCCCCGTTGGGGCATTGGTTTCTGCGATTATGTAGAAGAATTAGGGCATTTGGAAGAGTGATGCCCATGGTGTAATGGTATCGCATCTGACCGGCAATCGGAAGATCCCGGGTTCGCTTCCCGGGTGGTTACCTCATTTTTTCATTTGTTTCGTTCTCTCTCTCTCGTCTTGCGCGGAATATCTCCTATACAAGCGTCGTTCTTTACGATATATATATATATATATATATGTATATATGTGTATATATGTATATATATGTATGTATACATGTATGTGTATATATATATATATATTGTATGTGTGTGTATATATATATATATATATATATATATATATATATATATATTATATATATATTATTATATGTTAACCCCTCCGTCTATGGCCCTGGGGTGGTTCGGATTGACGGGGGTTCTGGTTTAGGAGGCAAGCAACGGATAGGTGCCTTGAAGTGGTTTTTCTTCTATGTTACTCTCCGAGTTCTTCTATAGTGGCTCGGAGGACTCTGGTAGATTTGCAATCTAAATGCTGAAGGTTCCGGATTCTTCTTATAGCGTATCCGGAAAGTTTTCTAAGTTTTTCTGAAGAGAGCAAGGCTCGAAGGGGACAAAAAAAGTTTCTTCACTGTAATTTACTGCTAAAAATACAGGTAGTGCTCAGCCTCTGAATTAGCTTCTGAATGACAATGGATGAATTTGAATGGGTTTATATACCCAAAAACTGCTAACATTATTATTATTAAATGCTAAGAAGGCTGTATTATTTTTGCACAATATTTAAAAATAAGTAAATTTTTTAGCTGTGGTAAGGCTTGAACGAGTAAACAAAATATTTGAAGACGAAACCATATTTTTATCTTAAACCGCGACTTTTCAGATCTGATGTTATCATGATCTGCCAAGTTAACTAAAAGTGGAAATCGGACTATGCATCTTTACACTAAAATATGCATATGAGTGAAATTTTAAGGTTTAAGATGTACAATTTTAATGCTTAGGCAAGACATGATCTCATTGTTTATAACGAAAGAGAGTGTATACAAAATGTGAACATTGCAAAGCTTAACAGGATTCCTTATTAAGCGAAATCTAAAAAAATGATTATGAGATTTTAAAAAACAACAGGTCACCAATTATTTAGCAAAGTGAAAGTGAATCAAATATTTTATCCAAACTCGCGTTGGGCGATTTTGGTCCTTATGTAAAAATGAATACACACACGTACATACATAGGAGTATAGGCATTATATAAAGTTAAAATATAAGATTATACATGAACCATATAACACATGAATTTTTAAAATGGATACTTTTTCTTACAATGGATACAGAGACTATATAAATGAATACAAGAATTACATGAAGGATAAGATAATATAGGAATATGGGAATTATTTATGGTTCATTTTTACAGGGCTCTTCCCTCTAGAATGATATTAATATAATAACGTAACATCCTAACTAAGGCTAACTAGATGATAACTATTGGTTTTATAATACAGATTTATATATACAACATAAGTCGGGTGGTTTAAGTCTAGTTCACGTGGTCTGGGTACGCACTCTTGGTCGTGCATAAATAGTTTCATGTTCCGTGTCACTGGGTTTTCTTTGTTCCCAGAATGATCTTTTCATCACAAATACACCGAGGATAATAGCACACACAATAATGATACTAACGGCAGATGTTGAGAAAATGGTTACCGGTTGTAGTATTTGTAAGAGGTTGTTTTGGTTATCATCCGAAATTTTAAACCGGCTCAATTGATCATTCCATTCAGGGGCATGCAGTTCGGGTAGGATGGTTACAGGTTTTATGGAGAGATTTAAGATCTCTATGACGGGTTTAAATTTAATTTGCGACGGAAATGGGTATGAGTTATTAAGGGTAACCTTATACGGGTTGTATATTTGGAGGGCTTTTGAACGCAAGGAGCAACCAATTGGTAGCCGAATAATCATAGGGATTGTAATGAGGGAATAATTGATGGACACTCGAGGGTAGCGGCAGTCCTGTTCGCGAAGGAAACCCAGATGTCTGGTCCAATTCGTAGTTGGATGGTTTTAGGGGAATGAAATTTTTTAAATGAACATACGGGGGCATGCCGGTCACGAATTAAATCGACAAAGCAAGACCTAGTAGTGGGAAGAATAACTGGTTTGAGTGGAGGGCAGATGAGTTGTTTATTTGGTTGCGGGAATCGGCAATGCCGGACGTCGCTATCTGACATCATAGAATAAGCTGATAGATCTTTGGTGAGGAAAAGGTAAGGTGGTACGGTGGGTAAATACAATCGATAGACATTAGAGTTATTTTGGTAGGGTGTTGGGAAAGGGTGAAATCTATATACGTCATAAGTGAGGAAATCGAAAAATGGTATAATTATGAGGTATGTGTAGGGGCGTGGTCCATGTACAGTCCAGGTGTATTCTAGAAATTGAGGGTAATTAGTGTGGTTGAGTGGGAATATGGGTGATAATTTTAATTGTGACTGGGCGGTGTGAATCAAGGACTGGAGTATTTCCCATGGTATTAGGGTGGAAAGAGTGATTTTTCCATGGGCTAGCTGGGTTGCACGCAAAACCTTGGAATGAATCGTAGTTATTCGTTGTAAGTATTTATCGATTAGGGTTACTTGTATGTTCATTATTTCTATTAATTCTAGATATCGTTTGTGTTCTTTGTATTGAGCTAACATGGATTCAAGGTATGTGAATCTGTCCGAAAGGGAGTGAAGGAAGCGATTGTTTTCGTGTAATGACCTAATAGTTGTTCTAACATGTGTCCATTATATTGTCGATTCCGAGCGAAGAGATTCAATTTAAGTTCAACTCTTTTAATATCTTCTTCGGTTGCTAATCCGAATAAACCTTTGAACAGTTTCCCTCCTATATCTATCAGTCCCCTTTTACTTCTTTGGTTAAAGTTTTCGGAATTTTTGGTTTCAGTTTGTATCCATGGTAAGGCTAATATTTCTGATAGGGCGCGTGCTGTAGTTTGAATATTTTCGAGGGTATTTTCTAACAGAACGCGACTATCTGATCTTTTCCTTGGAAAGAATTTTGGACTTTACTTTCAAACGTTTCTAATTGGGTTTGTATCTGAAGGAGATTGATTTTAATTCTAGCAGGGGGTTGCAAATTTATATAAAGGTCTGCATGCCCTTTCAAAAATTTACCTTCTGCAAGTTTTTCTATAACAACTCCGGTAGAAATTTTAATGCTAGGTCTACAAGAGTAAATAATTTGGAAAATTATAAGGGGGACAATTTTATTCATTTCTACGCCTTAAGTTATACGGAGCTGGGGGTAGTTGTGTGGATACTTGTGTGGATACTTGTGTTGGTGGGCGAAGGGGTCGGCCTCGTTTTGGTGGCAATGGGGGTCGACCGTTGAGCTCGGATTCTGAGCGGGTTCGTTTCTTATGTGAAGGTTCTAGTTCACGTGGGTGATGCATTTGCGGGCGGTATGTCGGGTCCGTGCGTCGATCATCAATCGGCGAGGGTGGTGACAGAGGAGATGGTGGAGTTGGAGGAGATGGTGGAGTTCCACTGAGTGATTCTCTCGAAGGGGTTTCTCCAGGGTCTGGGTCCGATGGGACGCTTGGCTCTGGGGCCTCCTCTTGTTCAGAGATTGCCTCGAGTAATGGTGGTATTACGAGGTACCAATCTTCGTCATGGGTAGCGGTTCCCGCGGTGACTACTTCAGTTTTTTATCCCTGCCCGATTTGTTAATATCTTGACCTTTTGAAGGATAGGCGGCTCGAACGCCTGGCAGCTGTTTTTTGGGAAGGTGTTGCTCGGAAGCTATCTTCAAATTGTCAGCGTGAATGATCTTTAGTTTGGAATGATCCCGGAGGTCGAGGATTTCATAACGATTTTTTCCGAGGTCTTTCATAATCCTATATGGGCCATCCCATTTCGGGTATAATTTGCGATGAGCCCCTGGCGGTTTCACGCTCTTCAGATAACATCGCATACCAACGATTATAGTCCGTTGACGGGGATGACGCCTATGTTGTTCTTGCTCCATCTGTTGGTTTCGTTGGTCGAGGGCATAGCGGATTATGTCAAAAATCTTGAAAGATCGTTCAGCTAGTTGCTGATTTGCTTCTGCCATTTCGGAAGATGTTAGGACTGCCGGGTCGGTTTGGTCGGGCAAATCAAAAGGTAGACGCTTGTCGTAGTGATATAGAACGAAATGAGGGGTGTCCCCGATGGACACATTATAGCCATTGTTGATGGCTGTTTGTACCATGGGAAGGGAATCATCCCATGTACGGGAGGATGCATCGACAACGTGGCGCAGGGCTTCCAAGATCTTTCGATTGTGCCTTTCCACTAAGCCGTTTGCCTGCGGGTGGTATGCCACAATGTGTGTATTTTTAATTCTACACATGTTACAAGTGACTCGAACAGTTTGGAAGTGAAACTACGGGCGTTATCCGAGATTAGGATGGAAGGAGTGGTATGGTTTTGGATGACGCGTTCCACTAGGGCTCTTGCCACAGTTTCCGAGGTCTGATCTGGAATGGCGGCTACTTCGCTGTAACGCGAGAAGTGGTCCGTAAACACAATGATGTACTGATTTCCCTTTGATGTTTTGGGAAATGGTCCCAGTATATCCATTCCAGTTCTTTGCCAGGGCCTCTGGCATACTGGATATTTATGCATTGGAGCGGTGGATGGTACGTTGCCCTTATGCTTTAAACACGACGGACATTCGGCGATGTATTCATGTACCGTTCTGTTCATCTCGGGAAAATGGTATCGCTCCAAAAGACTTTTGATGGTGCGATCCGGCCCCATGTGTCCATAAAAAGGTGAGTCGTGACAAAGTCCAATGGCTATATCAACGAGATCCTTTGGTATCTCCACGAGGTCGTTTCCATCTTCGTTCCTGAAATGTACGAGCCCATCTTTGAGGTTGTACTGTTCTTTTACCTTCGATGGTTCCTTTTGTTCCAGGCGCGCCCGAAGGTTCTGGGTGTGTTGGTCCTGTTGTTGGGAGTATTGCAGACACTCGTAGTCGAACACAGGAAGAAGTCCTATTTTATTCACTCGGGCGTCGGGCTTGAGTCTCGACAATCCGTCTGGAATAACTTGCAGTTTTCCCGGTTTGTATACGATTTTCGCTGCAAAATCCTGAATCAACAGAGCCCATCTACTCAATCGTCCTTCAAGTAGCTTGTCCTTGAAGAGGTACGTGAGTGGCTTATGATCAGTCTTGATGGTTACATCGTAGCCATAGACGATATTTCGGAATTTTTTCAAAGCCCAATATACCGCTAGGGCCTCTCGGTCCGTAGTGGAATAATTCCGTTGAGGTGCAGAGAGAAGTTGACTGGCATAAGCAATGGGTAATTCCACACCGTCTACGTCCTGTAACAGGACGGCTCCTAGTCCATAGGAGGAAGCATCTGTGGCTATGATGAAGGGTCTTGTGTAATCAGGATATTGTAAAATGGGATGACAGGTTAGTTTATTAATTAAAGTTTCAAAGGCATGTTGGTGATCGGATTCCCAGTTAAATTTCGAATTTTTCTGGAACAAATTAGTAATGGGTTTAGCAATATTCGAAAATTGGGGGATAAAGTTCCGATAGAATCCGACAAAACCAATAAATGCACGGGCGTCGTCGATGGTCTTGGGTACAGGGTACCTTTCCAGGGCTTCGAGTTTGGCTGGATCAGGTTTAATTCCTGTGGACGAGAGTAGGAATCCTAGGTATACCAGGGATTCTTGTAAAAAATTGCACTTTGCAAGCTTCAGTTTAAGGTGTGCTTTTCTCAAGTGTGATAGCACATTATGAAGGCGTTGAAAGTGTGTTTTTATGTCCGAACTATAGACGATAATATCGTCAAGATACACGAGAGCTTCGACACCTAATAGGTCGGAAAGGACTATATTCATCAACCTAGAGAAATTAGCAGGCCCATTTCGGACTCCGAAAGGTAAAACCTGGAATTCGTAATGGCCTCGGTTAGTGGAGAAAGCAGTCATGCCCGAGATTCGGGACTGACCTCCATTTGCCAATAACCTGATGCTAAATCGAGGGATGAAAAAAAGTTCGCTTTCCCTACGTTCAGAATTGTTTCCTGCATGTTTGGAATCGGGAAACGGTCTGGGATGGTAATGTTATTCAGGCGTCTAAAATCTATACAAGGGCGAGATGTTCCGTCCTTTTTGGAGACGAGAATCATAGGAGCGGACCAGGGACTAGCTGAAGGCTGAATGACATCCTGCTCCAACATGTCCTTGATGTGTCCTCAATAGTGACTAACTGAGAATGTGGAACCCGATAGGGAGGAATGAAAATGGGTTTGGAATTGGGTTCCAACTTGATTTCAAAAGGGACCAAATTAGTTCGGCCCAGAGGATCTCCGGTTAGGGCAATCACATCTTTATTTCTTATCAGGAAATCGAGAAGTGATTCCATTAGTTTGGGATCCTGTAAAGCTGGTGACTCCTGAAGGGAGTGCTTCAGACATTTCTTATATTCTTCTTTTAATATTGAAGGCTTTAATTCTAAGGAACTGGAAACACGATTTATCGTACTGATGGGGAAATCTGAATCTATTTCTACTGTGGAAACAGTTCCTATTTTCTGATTTGAAGTTAATTCTATAGATCTTTCTCCTTTGTTTAAACAAACAACAGGGATAGCTGAATTCTGACTCTGACTAAGGACTTGGGCAATAAGAACATCTTTTGAAATTACTTTTCTCTGTAATCAGAGTACGCTCTGACTCTAATAATTTTCCTTGACTGTTAACTACTTTTGCTAGGAAACAAATCTTCTCATAAGGTGCTACTGTTATATGCTCGGTAGGGCATATGAAAAATTGTGAATCTGATTCTGGTTCGGCGACTAAAATTTGCCTTATTGGCTGAACTGAAGCTGGCTGACTGGAAACTGACTGACTGGAAACTGGACTGGAACTGACTGACTGGAAACTGGCTGACTGGAACTGGCTGACTGGAAACTGACTGACTGGAACTGGCTGACTGGAAACTGACTGACTGGAAACTGACTGACTGGAAACTGACTGACTGGAAACTGACTGTCTGGAAACTGCCTGGGTTGATCCAACTGGATTCAACAACTGGAACTGATTACCCTGGGGTCTGATTTCTGGAGCGGTTGTCCCTCTGGATGCAACCGGCCGACTTGATCTGCTATCAAGTAGAGGGGGTTTCCTATTTCTTTCGGAAATCTGAACTGAGCTAAGTCTATTAGCATTAAGTTGTCTGTCATCCTCGCGGAGATGGTGTGTCCTATTTCGACACTTTACTAACTTTCCGGCTGGGTAAATCTCCCATTGATTCCGGTTAAAAAAATCCATCCCTAGTAGGATGTCTGTCTGAAAGGTGGCGACTGTGTCCACTATACAACATTTCGCGGGGTATACCGCGTTTCCAATTTCTAAATATAACTCAATTTCTCCATATGTGGGTATGGGTGTGCCCGTAACTCCTCTAAGTTGGCAGGATGGTGCCTTAAGTTCATATTTATAATTGTACTCTCTAGTAATTCATCTACGCATTGTTTCTTAATTAACGTTGCGTGTGCTCCTGTATCTAGGAGAGCAGTTAAATCTTGGTTATCCGTACTACAATTTATTATTAAATCTAAGAGGTCCGCACCTATTATCCTGATGGGGAGTTTGTGTGCGTATCTGGGCTTACTACTGTAATTTAGGAGGGAGGAGGTTGAACTGCTGCCTCCAATGTAGGGTCTAAAAAAGGGATCACATGGTCTTCTATGGGAGGACCTGGATCATATTCTACGGGGATATCATACGCTGAAGGGTGTTCTTGAAAACTGTTCTCTGGGGAAAATGATTCCTCCCCGGGTACTTCTACGTACCGAACTAGTTGACCTTGCTGGTTGTATTGGGGTTTATACATGGGGTAAGAGTGTGGGTGACCCTGTGGTCGTGATTTATTGGGTTGGTAGTTCGACTGAGGCTGGGAATGGACTGGTTTCTGGGGATTGGTTGACTTTTGGGATACGTTTTGGGGACGTGGTTGGTTTGGTTTCTGAAAGTGGGGTCTATACCCTGCAGGGGCTTTATCAGCACACTTTTGGCGATCGCCACGGCGATGACCATGTTCGTGACAGTGGGAGCAATACGAGGGGTAATTACATTGACTTATCATATGCCCGAAACTATCACAGTTAAAACACTGTGGAGGAGGGCGTGTATTCTGGGTTTGGGGGGCTTGTTTCTGGGGTGTTCCCTGTATTTGCCTTGGTTTATATTGTTGTGTTGTTGCTGTTGGTATTG
This sequence comes from Bathynomus jamesi, assembly GCA_023014485.1. Lineage (NCBI taxonomy): Eukaryota > Metazoa > Arthropoda > Malacostraca > Isopoda > Cirolanidae > Bathynomus > Bathynomus jamesi. Next base: position 68,286 of record JAJOZX010000257.1, on the reverse strand, counting down.
GTGTTGTGGCTGCTGCTGAATATACTGTACAGGGGTTTCTCTACCCTTTCGGTAGGTTTGGTTTGCTAAATCGGGGTGATGTTCCCGTGTTTTGTTTATGGCTACACTGACAGGTTTGTCAACATTTAAAAACTCCTGAAACTTTTTTTTAGGCGCTCCGGGTAAGTTTTGGTAAATGGTTGTGGCTACTATTAGATTTCTTTGTTTCGAAGTAAAAGTTATGCCACATGCATTTTCTGCGGCCCGGAGGGCTTCTCCTACAAGTTTGTGTGTACGTGTAATAAAATTGTTTAAATCCTCGTGTTCCTCTTTCTTCCATTTAACTTGGAAGACTGCTTCTAATGTGGCTAAGGGTTGTGCAAGGGTTATTTCTTTAAAAAATTCTAATAGGTTTTGTTTAAAATCGTCCCATGTTATAGCTTCGCTAATTGATGGGACGTAAGTGACTGTGTCATGGGCATTTCCCTCTTTAGGGTCAATAAATCTTTTTGCTTCTCTGATTTTTATATCATCATCGGTAATATTCTCGCGTAAGAAATGTTGCTCTAAAGACTCAACCCAAGGTCTTACGCGCGGTTCAACAAAACGATTATCTATGGTCCCCTTAAAAATTAAAACAGTATGAGGAAGATTTACTAATCTGCCTAAGTTAATATATGCTGGGGCGGGGGTTTGAGACTGAGACATACTGACTTGTGTGTTTGGAATATGTTTGAAGGGCGCGGGGTAGGTGGAAAAATGGGTGTAGGTAATTCTTCGATGTCAGAAAGCGCACCGTCTGAATCGCTCATATGTGAAGGTACTTATTAATGTTCTAATTAGGTCTGCTTGACCGATCTTAATTCATGGAATGATCACTTAAGGGGTTTTCCTAACTACACTATCTAAAAAAAATAATGCACAACAATTTGCCTAACTCGGGGAAAATTTGAAAAGATTGCAAACAAAAATAAAAATGTAAACAAAATTTCACTCAAATGTACGTGATGGTATGGTAATACTATGTTTGGTACATTAAATAAAATTATACTATACTAACTAGAATAGTAAAAATAACTGAAAATAACTGTGACAATACTGTTTTCAATAAAAAGAGTGTATCACTGGTGTCTGTAGTGTTCACTGTGTTTTTTGTTAATTCTGGCTCAATACTAAATATTAATTGTTAATAATAATGACTTTTCAAATGTTTAGAAATTATTTTAAAAAAGAGTTTTGTACTTAACAAGATTCCTATGGCGAAATCCTTTTGAGGTGTGTCCTGAAGACGTGTCTGGCTGGCCACTTGTTCCTAGATGAAAAGTAGGCGTGAAGAACTTGGAGTCGTAACGCACCGGTTCACGGGTGGATGTGACGAACTCGAAGTCGTGACACGCCGGTCAACTGGGTGTTGGTTCTGGTTCCAGGTCTGGAAGACTGGAAGAATCCTGGAGTCGTGAAGATCCTGGTTAAAGGGTCTGGAGGACTGGAAGAATCCTGGAGTCGTGGAGATCCTGGTTAAAGGGTCTGGAGGACTGGAAGAATCCTGGAGTCGTGAAGATCCTGGTTAAAGGGTCGCCAGTTGTTAACCCCTCCGTCTATGGCCCTGGGGTGGTTCGGATTGACGGGGGTTCTGGTTTAGGAGGCAAGCAACGGATAGGTGCCTTGAAGTGGTTTTTCTACTATGTTACTCTCCGAGTTCTTCTATAGTGGCTCGGAGGACTCTGGTAGATTTGCAATCTAAATGCTGAAGGTTCCGGATTCTTCTTATAGCGTATCCGGAAAGTTTTCTAAGTTTTTCTGAAGAGAGCAAGGCTCGAAGGGGACAATAAAAAGTTTCTTCACTGTAAATTTACTGCTAAAAAATACAGGTAGTGCTCAGCCTCTGAATTAGCTTCTGAATGACAATGGATGAATTTGAATGGGTTTATATACCCAAAAACTGCTAACATTATTATTATTAAATGCTAAGAAGGCTGTATTATTTTTGCACAATATTTAAAAATAAGTAAATTTTTTAGCTGTGGTAAGGCTTGAACGAGTAAACAAAATATTTGAAGACGAAACCATATTTTTATCTTAAACCGCGACTTTTCAGATCTGATGTTATCATGATCTGCCAAGTAACTAAAAGTGGAAATCGGACTATGCATCTTTACACTAAAATATGCATATGAGTGAAATTTTAAGGTTTAAGATGTACAATTTTAATGCTTAGGCAAGACATTCTCATTGTTTATAACGAAAGAGAGTGTATACAAAATGTGAACATTGCAAAGCTTAACAGGATTCCTTATTAAGCGAAATCTAAAAAAATGATTATGATTTTAAAAAACAACAGGTCACCAATTATTTAGCAAAGTTGAAAGTGAATAAATATTTTATCCAAACTCGCGTTGGGCGATTTTGGTCCTTATGTAAAAATGAATACACACACGTACATACATAGGAGTATAGGCATTATATAAAGTTAAATATATAAGATTATACATGAACCATATAACACATGAATTTTTAAAATGGATACTTTTTCTTACAATGGATACAGAGACTATATAAATGAATACAAGAATTACATGAAGGATAAGATAATATAGGAATATGGGAATTATTTATGGTTCATTTTTACATATATATGTATGTATATATATATATATATATATATATGTATGTGTATATATATATATATATGTATATATATATATTATGTGTGTGTATATATATATATATATATGTATATACTGTATATGTGTATATATATGTGTGTGTATATATGTATGTATGTATGTATATATGTGTATATATATATGTGTATATATATATATATATATATATATCTATATATGTATGAATATATGTATAAATATATGTGTATATATATATATATGTATGTATATACATGTATATATATATGTGTATGTATATTAGGGTTATGACATTTTTATAACCTCATGTTCCTGTGTCATAAATCGATGAACTTTTGCCCCCTGACAATGAAAATAAGTTTTTTCGATATATTTTGAAAAAACTTCACCCCAAAATAAAAAATAAAAAATTAATAAAATAATAAATATTGGTTGCTTCTTGGTATAGCTATTGCAGATGGGTCTCTGTTCCGGTGATTTTCCAGAGTATTTAGTGCTTTTCGGTATTGTTGCAAGATATTGGACAATTTATGATAATCATCAGGTAACCAATGGTGCAATGCAGCTGTCTCGAATATACTAATATACTATATTTGCTTTCAGGGTGACATTTTGTTTTAATTCTGAAGAATTAAGCCCTTTTTTATTGTTTTCAAGCAAAAGTTCATCGATTGATGATACAGGAAACAATATTTATGACAAAAAATTAAAAAGTCATAACCCTAATTGTATATATGTATATGTGTATATATATACAGTGGTGTAGTGCTAAATAAAGAAGTGAGGGAACGCATTTTGAAAGTGTTACTCAGATGCGGGGGGGACAACTGGAATAATTAACTAAAAAAAGTTAACAACTGGTACGCCGTGGTGACTGTTTCACCAGATCTTTATAGGCTAGCATTGCCTCAGTCGAAGCTAAAAGAAATGAAGCAGTTAATGATTCTTTCTCATATTTCTTCTAGGGGTGGGAATTAAAATTTCATGACGTTAGAGATTTGTAAGTTCGGATTTATTTGAAATAGTGAGGGAACGCCGTTCCGTCTACCAAAAAAAGTAAGGGAACGCCTTTCCCACGCGTTCCCACAGCACTACACCACTGTATATATATATATATATATATATATATATATATATATATATATATATATGTATGTGTATATATATATATATGTATATGTATATATGTATGTATATATATATATATGTATGTACATATATATATATATATATATATATATATATATATATATATATATATATATATATATATGTATGTGTATATATATATATATATATATATATATATATATATATATATATATATAACTGCAAACACGCAGTATAATTAACGTAAAGAACGACGCTTTGTATAAGAGAATTATCCGCGCAAGATGAGAGCGAAAGAACGAAACAAAGTAAAAAATGAGGTAACCACCCGGGAATCGAACCCGGGATCTTCCGATTGCCGGTCAAATATGATAACCATTACACCACGGGCCTCACTCAGTCAAATCTCGTAATTCCTCTACATGCGCGCAGACACCAATGCCGCATAGGGGCACCTCCCGCTTGCCGTAACATTATATACATTATAACTGCAAACACGCAGTATAATTAACGTAAAGAACGACGCTTTGTATAGGAGAATTATCCGTGCAAGATGAGAGCGAAAAAACGAAACAAATGAAAAAATGAGGTAACCACCCGGGAATCGAACCCGGGGTCTTCCGATTGCCGGTCAGATATGATAACCATTACACCACGGGCCTCACTCAGTCAAATGTCGTAATTCCTCTACATGCGCGCAGAAACCAATGCCCCAAAGGGGCACCTCCCGCATGCCGTAACATTATATACATTATAACTGCAAACACGCAGTATAATTAACGTAAAGAAGATCCCGGGTTCGATTCTCGGGTGGTTACCTCATTTTTTTCATTTGTTTCGTTCTTTCGCTCTCATCTTGCGCGGCTAATTCTCCTATACAAAGCGTCGTTCTTTACGTTGATATATATGTATGTATATATACAGTATATGTATATATATATATATATATATATATATATATATATGTATATATATATATATATATATATATATAACTTTGGTTAACCTTGAGTTTGCTTCCGCCCGAATTGTTCATTCTGACGAAGGCCAAGCTTGTCACTCCACCTTAGACTTACAGTTTAATGTGGAATCTGAACCACGCCCCACCACGGGCGCTCATAAATTACAAAGTACTCGCCCGGACTCAGTCTCACGACCTCCCGATCAGCAGCCCAGCGTCTTAACCACTAGGCTACCCAGGGTACCCATTTATCTACCAATCAAATTTTATTGTGTGGAAGGATGAACAGTGGGTTTTGCTGCTCACCGCCTGCCGTCACCGGGTCTCGATCCCGGGACCGATGGATTCGTAGTTAGCGTTGCTAACTACTTCACCACCGAGGTGCATATTTATATATATAAATTTTCCCCACATTTTTTTCTTCTTTCCAAGTTTCCTTGTAAATTCTAAAAATTTTGTACAAAAGTAGTTACATACCTTTTTTACAAGTTTTTATTTTTCCACGTAGTCTCCATCCTTTTGTACTGCTTTCCTCCACCTCGAAACAAGGGCCTTTATTCCTTGCTGGTAAAAGTCCGCTGGGTTCCGTTGGAGCCACCTCTTAACCTCCTCAATACCTCATCGTCACTCTGAAACTTTCTTCCACGAATAGCCGAATAGCATCCTTCATTAGCGCAAACAAATGGAAGTCTAAAGGTGCTAGATCCGGGCTGTATGGAGGGTCGGATAACACAGTGAAGCGCATTTTTGTATTGGCCTCTCTTGTTTGTAAACTGTTGTGTGGTCTTGCGTTATCGTGCAAGAGAAGGCCGTCTTCCAGTTTTCTCTCCTGTCGGACTCGCTTTATATGTCTCTGGAGTCTCTGTAGGGTAGCAATATATGCTTCTGAGTTGATTGTTTGTCTTTCTTCATAATGTCCACCAGAATCACCCCTTTCATGTCCCAGAAGATGGTGGTCATAACCTTTTCTGAAGAGGGAGCCATTTTGAAGTGTTTCTTGCGTGGGGAGTCTGCCTGATGCCACTTGAGGGATTGGCGTTTTGTTTCAGGTTGAAAGTGGTATACCCAAGTCTCACCCCCAGTCACAATTC
>JAJOZX010000257.1:0-60000 GCA_023014485.1 Bathynomus jamesi | reverse complement strand
ACACACACACATATTATGTGAATGAAAATCAGAAAAAATGCCAAAAGTATATTAATTTAAAGCAAATGAATTTTCTCCTTTTAAGAGAATCAATTATTAAAACCAATATTAACAATATAAGAAATTAATTATTAAACGCCGTTTTATTTAGTTTCTTTCAGTTATTAAAACGAATCCAAAATATTAACTCTTAGAATGTCTTGTATATAATCTTTGATGTGACGAGGAGTGAGTGGAGCAGAACGCCAAAGAATCATACCTGTTTACCCCGAGGCCTTTTTGAAAGGTACGCGAAGGAATTTTGTTCAACTTCCTCTCTCCCCAAGCGTTTGTCTTTTAAAAAAAATGTTTTTAGTAAATGCGTTGATTATATGTCTTTACGTTTAATTTGTATGGCATCATCTTCCTAGATAACATCTCTGTTATTGAATTGGAAAGGTATATTATTAATACTATTATAAATTTTTCAAAATTAACACAAACGCACACACACACACACACACAGATTTTTGTCAGAGAAAGTGAGGATCACGCACACACAAACACACACACTATATATATATATATATAAATATATATATATAGGGTGGTACAAATTACAATAGTAATAATAATAATTAACTCCTTTTCGCCGAATTGCAAAGATTAAGCTTTTCACCCCGCATTAGACCTACAGTTTAATGTCGAAACCGAATCAGAAATACATCTCGTTAGGGAATGATTGCTCACTCTTTCACATCATCTCGCTGATTTGTTCATTTTGACAATGGTTAAGTTTTTCACTCCGGCCTTAGACCTACAGTTTAATGTGGAAACCGAATAAGAAATATATCTCGTCAGGGGATGATTGCTCACTCTTTCACATCATGTAGCTGATTTGTTCATTTTGACAATGGTTAAGCTTTTCACCCAACATTAGACATACAGTTTAACGTGGAAACCGAATCAGGAATACATCTCGTCAGGGAATCATTGCTCACTCTTTCACATCATCTCGCTGATTTGTTCATTTTGACATTGGTTAAGCTTTTCACTCCGGCCTTAGACCTACAGTTTAATGTGGAAACCGAATCAGAAATACATCTCGTCAGGGAATCATTGCTCACTCTTTTACATCATCTCGCTGATTTGTTCATTTTGACAATGGTTAAGCTTTTCTCTCCGGCCTTAGGCCTACAGTTTAACGTGGAAGCCGAATCAGAAATACATCTCGTCAGGGAATCATTGATCACTCTTTCACATCATAATTTCAACATTTTAAATAACAGGATCATTTGATTATTGATCCAGATTTAAAATAATAGGATCATTTGATTATTGATCCGGGAATAGTATGGCTGCAAAACGTGATATGTACAAAATCAATGTAGATTTTTCTCTTTAGTAATAATATTAATAACTAACTCCTCGCCGAATTGTAATACCGAATCAGAAACACATCTCGTCAGGGAATCATTGCTCACTCTTTCACATCATAATTTCAACATTTAAAATAACAGGATCAATTCTTCCCATCTTATCGTGGACATTCGTTTTAAAAACGTTTGTCCGTTTACCGCATTTGGGGCACTCGTCACATTCGAATCCCTCATGTACACCTTCCACATTGTATCCAACAACACAGAAGCTCTTTCCAAAATTGTAGCAAGAAGATACAAAAAGTAATGAAAAAGAGCAGCTTCAGAGTTCATTCACACCATGCGTACACTTATCTCGTGTACTGAGTGTACACCTCCCTCATTGTGTCCGACAACACAGAAGCTCTTTCCAAAATTGTTGTGAAAGTGTAATGAAAAAGAATAGCTTCAGAGTTCATTCACACCATGCGTACACTTATCTCGTGTACGCAGTGTACACCTTCCACATTGTGTCCGACAACACAGAAGCTCTTTCCAAAATTGTTGCAAGAAGATGCAAAAAGTGTAATGAAAAAGAATAGCTTCAGAGTTCATTCACACCATGGGTACACTTATCTCGTGTACGCAGTGTACACCTTCCACATTGTGTCCGACGCATTATTTTTCTTCTACGCTAGAGAATACACATCTGAAATCCACGGCTTGCACCGCTCAACTGAGTACGCAGGCGTAGAGATATCCCCAGGTAGTAGCAGGAGTCACTTTTTTATGCGGAAATGGCTTGTTCAGGTTGAGTTGTCAGATACCACTTTTTATTTTAATTGTTCAGGTATACATTATTATGGAGAGTTGTCAGATACCACTTTTTATTTTAATTGTTCAGGTATACATTATTATGGAGAGTTGTCAGATACCACTTTTTATTTTAATTGTTCAGGTATACATTATTATGGAGAGTTGCCAGATACCAATTTAATTGTTCAGGTATACATTATTAGGTTGCAGATTGTACCATTTATTTAATTAATTCTTAAAAGTTGGCTTAGAATTCAGCTAGTAGGTTTAGAAGGCGTAACATGCCATTTGGTATAATTGTTTACAACCAAAAGAATAAAATAAAACACATTGCATCATTCTGTTTATTATAAATATATAGAAAATAAATGTACATTTGAATGATCAATTAAAATAATAATAGTTTAAGAAATATGAACGAGGAATATGCATATAATAAAAAATATATCCTTCAATATAACAGTACAGGAGAAATATATATATATTATATATATATATATATATATATATATATATATACACGCAATTATGGAGATATATAGAAAATAAATATACATTGGAATGATCAAAAATAAGAAACAAGAAATAGTATAACCATCAACATAGTAAAAATCTATACACACACACACACACACACACACACACACACAAATATGTTAAATATATAAATACATTTCACTTTTTTTTCAAAATACTAAACTCGCACTTAACCGAGTCTACAATTACATCATTATTGCTCTGCATTACGCAGTATACGCGGTTTAATAATATTTCACCGCTTAAAGTATAGGGAAGCCTGTACTCGATATGAAGGGCTTTCATATCGTTCAGTACTATTTTTCTTCCCATTTTACAACCGGTTGGTAAGTTATCTTTAAATATGTCTAGAATACAATCAAAAGCACGCACAAAGAGTTCATCGTTAGCCATATTATTAAACACAAGTTTATAAACACGCCTTGCCAATCGAGGGTTTATTTCTACCGACCCGAGCTTTTCAATCGTGAACTCATCTTCACTCAACATAGCGGCAATTGAAATAATCTTCTAAATCGTTACGACAATTGCTCGTTATATAAATTTCGGTTTTAATGTTTTAACACTCCCTGAATACGCACCAGACAGTTCCCGTCAGGGTAAATTTCATGACGTAGGCACATTTTATAACGGTTTTATTGTTTTTGTCACTCACCATTTCCACAAACTAAACGTCTTCACACTCCGGTGCACTATTTGAGAGAAACATATGACCATATTTTTCCTTTTTATTTGACAGACGATACTCGTCTCTAAAGTCTGCTAAAAACTCACGCAGGGCACTACCCACAACCTCACTACGAACCTCATCATGATATACATTAATATAGTGATAAAAATACTTAAGATTGTCCATGATGACGACATTTACATTTTCAACCGAAGTGTACGAGTGCTCGGTATGGTGTAACATGATATAATACCGCTTGTCAAACCACTCATCCACAAGACTTACTCTCCATATCTGCTGCTTCTTTTCTGCACGCGTTGTTTCTTTTACTTCACGGTATATGTGAGACTTTATAAAGCTTAGCTCTACAGCATACTTCAATACATCGTCTGTGCAACGAAAGCCTGCAACGCTCTCACCAGAATAACCATAGAGTATTTGTACATCTTGCTCCTTCGCATGATCCAATGCGGTTTTAACAGAGGCAAAGGAGGGGGGAATAGGAAGTTTTTCGGTATCCACCACATCTTCACACTTTGCTGAATACCATTTCATAAACGTTGAACAAGCAATATTAAAGGTAGCCATTTTCTTCTACGCGGATGAATACACGTCTGAGCTCAAGGGCTTACTGCAATCAACTGACCACGCAGGGATTCCCAGGTAGTAGCATGACTCACGTTGCTGGTCTTCCAGTGGGTGGAGCTTAGAACTTTCACCTGTGCACACACACACACACACACATACACACAAAGGAGAAAGCGAAACGCTAATTGAAACATGATTTATTTAATAAACGAAATATTCAAGTTATATATATTTACAAATACGTGTAATAAATAAGTTAACAATAGCCACGTCAAAGATTATATTCAAGACATATATATTTACAAACACGTGTAATAAATAAGTTAACAATAGACACATCAAAGATTATATTCAAAGTATATATATATTTACAAATACGTGTGATAAATAAGTTAACAATTGAAATTATGTTAACACAAGAAATAACAGAAAACACAAGAAAAAACAAATGCATAGATTTTGATCACAAACAACAGTAACCTAATACTTTAAAGAGTGCATTCTATTAAATACTTTTAGCCTATGTTCACGAATTAATACCGGTTTTAAAATAGATTCTGTTTCCTCAATTCGTCTCTGAAATCTTAATCTGTCCCGAGCGCACTCTTCCCATTGTCCCCTTCTACAGCAATCAGCAACGGGGTAAGTTAGGACGTTGTCACAGAATTTTACTTTTGGGGGGGTTTGGTGCAACCCAAACGTTTCCAATTTCATCATTCCATCTTTGATTCACGAATTTTAACTCTTCTGCAATTTGTCAACGCTGCGTCTATCATCACTTCCAAAGTCACCTTTATCAGTGCAAACAATGTTATGATTAGTCTCAGGATTTTTTAGGCAACTTTTTATTTGTGCTGGCAATGAACTGGATTTAAATGATGATGGTAACCGGATCTGTTCCGATACTTCTGAGTTATTCATATTTGATGGTTATATACGAGAGAATATACGACTATCAAATAAAACGGTAAATGAAGCAGTTGACGCTAAATCTATTTATTTGCTAAAGGAGGCCATACTATTATATATATATATCATCCGTGATGTCGTGGATGGGGTGCTGTACCTCATCGTCATTCATATAAATATATAATTAGTTTATATAATACGCAACCTTAAATACAATTTCTTTTATCACGTAGTGAGTTACACTGTGCATGAATGAGTACGTACAAACTAGATTAATAAAAAACGCTTTTACTAAGAATTCACGAGACGAAGACCGTCTGGACTGAGTTTATAGAAATTCAAGGATTCCAAGTTGATCACGAGAGAAGTTATGTAGTCATCTTCCATGCTGCAAAATCTCGTCGGTGCAAGCCGTGGATTTCAGATGTGTATTCTCTAGCGTAGAAGAAAATAGTGTGTCGGACACAATGTGGAAGGTGTACACTGCGTACACGAGATAAGTGTACGCATGGTGTGAATGAACTCTGAAGCTATTCTTTTTCATTACACTTTTTGCATCTTCTTGCAACAATTTTGGAAAGAACTTCTGTGTTGTCGGACACAATGTTCAAGGTGTACACTGCGTACACGAGATAAGTGTACGCATGGTGTGAATGAACTCTGAAGCTATTCTTTTTCATTACACTTTCACAACAATTTTGGAAAGAGCTTCTGTGTTGTCGGACACAATGAGGGAGGTGTACACTCAGTACACGAGATAAGTGTACGCATGGTGTGAATGAACTCTGAAGCTGCTCTTTTTCATTACTTTTTGTATCTTCTTGCTACAATTTTGGAAAGAGCTTCTGTGTTGTTGGATACAATGTGGAAGGTGTACATGAGGGATTCGAATGTGACGAGTGCCCCAAATGCGGTAAACGGACAAACGTTTTTAAAACGAATGTCCAAGATAAGATGGGAAGAAATGATCCTGTTATTTTAAATGTTGAAATTATGATGTGAAAGAGTGAGCAATGATTCCCTGATGAGATGTGTTTCTGATTCGGTATTACAATTCGGCGAGGAGTTAGTTATTAATATTATTACGAAAGAGAAAAATCTACATTGATTTTGTACATATCACATTTTGCAGCCATACTATTCCCGGATCAATAATCAAATGATCCTGTTATTTTAAATCTGGATCAATAATCAAATGATCCTGTTATTTAAAATGTTGAAATTATGATGTGAAAGAGTGAACAATGATTCCCTGACGAGATGTATTTCTGATTCGGCTTCCACGTTAAACTGTAGGTCTAAGGCCGGAGTGAAAAGCTTAACCATTGTCAAAATGAACAAATCAGCGAGATGATGTGAAAGAGTGAGCAATGATTCCCTGATGAGATGTATTTCTGATTCGGTTTCCACATTAAACTGTAGGTCTAAGACCGGAGTGAAAAGCTTAACCAATGTCAAAATGAACAAATCAGCGAGATGATGTGAAAGAGTGAGCAATGATTCCCTGACGAGATGTATTTCTGATTCGGTTTCCACATTAAACAAAACTGAAAATAAGATGGGAAGAAATGATCCTGTTATTTTAAATGTTGAAATTATGATGTGAAAGAGTGAACAATGATTCCCTGACGAGATGTATTTCTTATTCGGTTTCCACATTAAACTGTATGTCTAATCCGTGGTGAAAAGCTTAATCATTGTCAAAGTGAACAAGTCAGCGAGATGATGTGAAAGAGTGAGCAATCATTCCCTGACGAGATGTATTTCTGATTCGGTTTCCACGTTAAACTCTAGGTGTAGTGCGGGGTGAAAAGCTTAACCATTGTCAAAATGAACAAATCAGCGAGATGATGTGAAAGAGTGAGCAATGATTCCCTGACGAGATGTATTTCTAATTCGGTTTCCACATTAAACTGTAGGTCTAAGGCCGGAGTGAAAAGCTTAACCATTGTCAAAATGAGCAAATCAGCGAGATGATGTGAAAGAGTGATCAATGATTCCATGACGAGATGTATTTCTGATTCGGCTTCTACGTTAAACTGTAGGTCTAAGGCCGGAGTGAAAAGCTTAACCATTGTCAAAATGAACAAATCAGCGAGATGATGTGAAAGAGTGAGCAATGATTCCCTGATGAGATGTATTTCTGATTCGGTTTCCACATTAAACTGTAGGTCTAAGACCGGAGTGAAAAGCTTAACCAATGTCAAAATGAACAAATCAGCGAGATGATGTGAAAGAGTGAGCAATGATTCCCTGACGAGATGTATTTCTGATTCGGTTTCCACATTAAACAAAACTGAAAATAAGATGGGAAGAAATGATCCTGTTATTTTAAATGTTGAAATTATGATGTGAAAGAGTGAACAATGATTCCCTGACGAGATGTATTTCTTATTCGGTTTCCACATTAAACTGTATGTCTAATCCGTGGTGAAAAGCTTAATCATTGTCAAAGTGAACAAGTCAGCGAGATGATGTGAAAGAGTGAGCAATCATTCCCTGACGAGATGTATTTCTGATTCGGTTTCCACGTTAAACTCTAGGTGTAGTGCGGGTGAAAAGCTTAACCATTGTCAAAATGAACAAATCAGCGAGATGATGTGAAAGAGTGAGCAATGATTCCCTGACGAGATGTATTTCTAATTCGGTTTCCTCATTAAACTGTAGGTCTAAGGCCGGAGTGAAAAGCTTAACCATTGTCAAAATGAGCAAATCAGCGAGATGATGTGAAAGAGTGATCAATGATTCCCTGACGAGATGTATTTCTGATTCGGCTTCTACGTTAAACTGTAGGTCTAAGGCCGGAGTGAAAAGCTTAACCATTGTCAAAATGAACAAATCAGCGAGATGATGTGAAAGAGTGAGCAATCATTCCCTGAGGAGATGTATTTCTGATTCGGTTTCCACGTTAAACTGTAGGTCTAATGCGGGGTGAAAAGCTTAATCTTTGAATTCGGCGAAAAGGAGTTAATTATTATTATTACTACTGTAATTTGTACCACCCTATATATATATATATATATATATATATATATATATATATATATATATATGTGTGTGTGTGTGTGTGTGTGTGTGTGCGCATGTGCGTGATCCTCACTTTCTCTGACAAAAATCTGTGTGTGTGTGTTTGTGTGTGTGTGTATGTGTGTGTGTGTGTGTGCGCGTTTTTGTGTTAATTTTGAAAAATGTATAATAATAATAATAATATACCTTTCCAATTCAATAACAGATGTTATCTAAGAAGATGATGCCATACAAATTAAACGTAAAGACTTATAACACTGGTATGCATATGAAATTTTTTTTTCTGCTGTGAGGGTTTTTTCAACTCATATTATACAGGGTGTTTCTAAAGTAACCATCTATTTTGGTGAAATAGGGGGATTTTAAACAATTGTTATATTGGCATAATGGTATGTGCATTGTTATACAAAATTCATGTATTTATAATATTTCAATTGCTTTACACGATTTTTTGTTAATTATTTTATTTTATTTTCAGACCCATATCATTGATGATGAATGTGGAAGAACGGGTTTATGTAGTAACATGCAGGATAAAAGGCATGAAGTGCAATGAAATTAGAGAAAAGTTTGAGAGAAGGTTTCGTAAAACAGGCCCTAGAGACCAGGCTATTCGCGAATTAGTAAACAAATTTATGAGGACTGGATCTGTGCATGACGAGCGTAGATCTGGATGGCCAAGAAGATCTCACGAAAGAATCGAATCTGTTCAAGAAGCATTCGAAGAGGATCCACAATTATCGATTCGGAGGGCATCCCACAGATTAGAAATTCCACAAACAACGGTTTACAGAATTCTACGTTATGATTTAAAGAAAAAGCCATACCACATTCAAGTGTTCCACAACTTACAAGACGAAGATTATCCACGAAGAGCAACAATGTGTGCCGAGCTTACATATATATATATATATATATATATATATATATATATATATATATATATATTTATATATATTCATGTTTTAAAGGTGTTTTTTTTATAATTCATATTATTTCGCAAAATAGATGGTTACTTTAGAAACACCCTGTATAATTCAACCATGCTGAATTCGAAAATGACATTGGTTTTCCTCAATCAGGTCAGGTTTTTTCTCTATTGGCCATTTATTATAAGTCCAATTTTATCCCCAAATTTATTGATTTTTTTAGCTTAAACACTGTACTGTAGATACGAGTAATATTATAAGAACACTCGTGAAAAATGAAAACATTGTGTGAATAAATACTTTTATTCATACAATGAATATGGAAAAAAGTTTATTGAGGAAGGAATGAAGTTTTTTTGGCTTTCCGTCTGTGTTTTTCTTCGGGCACGTCTCGCTTCAAACACCAGCAATAGTCCGCCAGCATATTGATATCCCAGTTTCCCTGGTACCTCTCTTCCATTATTTTGATATCTTGGTGAAATCGTTCACCCTGTTCCTCACTATAATCCCCGCAATTTTCAGGAAAATAGTCCAAGTGGGACCACAAAAAGTGCATTTTTTGGACATGCGCGACCCATGAGCTTTGAAAGCTTCCATCAAGTTTTCGACAACGGACTCGTATTCTGGACTTCTACGCTTGCCAAGAAAATCAGTGACAACTGATTTGAATGCCTGCCAGGCATTCTTCTCAGTTGGAGTCATTGCGTTTTCGAACTGAGTATCCTTGATCAACGTTCGAATTTGAGGACCATCAAAAACCCCAGCATTTAGTTTAGCATCAGATATATGAGGAAATTTACTCTCGAGATATCGGAATGCTGAACCCTCCTTATTCATTGATTTGATGAAATTTTTCATCAAGCCCAGCTTAATATGAAGTGGTGGGAGCAAAATTTTTGTTGGTGGTACAAGGGGCACTGAAACGACATTATGCGACCCAGGTTCAAAATTCTCTCTGGATGCCCATTCACGCTGTGCATAGTGCTTCTCATCCGCTCGGCTATCCCATTTGCAGAGGAAACATGGGTATTTCGTGTATCCCCCTTGCATTCCCAATACAAATGCCACAATCTGAAAAAAAAATGAAAATATTTAAAGAATTTAGAGAATTTGTTCTATCAGATAAAAAAATCTATGCATTGGACTGTATCACTTCTGTGGGGAAGTTAAGTGTTCTTATACGCTCTCAAATAACCTTTGGAAAAACAACATAGTCAATAGCAATAGATAGTTTACTTATGATATATTATTACCTTCAAATCTCCACAGATCCTCCAGTTATGTTGGTCGTATACGAGAGCATCCAGTAAAATTTTCATGTTATCGTAGCTCTCAGTAAGTTGTACGGAATGTGCTACAGGGACTGATGCAACCCTATTCCCAATGTTGAGAAGTACTGCTTTCAAACTTCGTTTAGACGAGTCTATAAATAGCCTCCATTCTGATGCGTTATATGGCAGGCCCAAGGATTCGATTAGCCCCTCAACATTGCAGCAGTACACTAAGGAAGAGGTATTTTCGTGCACTGCAAAAACTTGCGGAATTCTTCCTCTCGTTTCCTATACCAGGAGAATGTTGTTCGCGGAGCCAGCAAGTTGTCCTCTCGAAGTCGTGAGCCCAAGATCTCGGCAGCTAATTTGGCAAGTCCTAAATCCCTGGTAAGATCATTAAGTTTGGCCTGGTTGAGAGGCCTCGGCTCATTTGAAGCGGTATTTTGAGGTGTATATACGACTGGGACTGGTCATTGGCATTGGTCATTGATTCATCATCAGAATCATCGAAGTCCAGGGTTTGAGGTGGGTCGGGTATTGGAATTCCAGGACCATGGGGTACAGGTCTCATAGCAGAAGGAATGTCAGGGTATACAACAATGTGTTTATTCTTCTTGTTAACTCCTGAAAATAGAACACAGAAACATGGATATAAAACTTGCATATGAAATAGAAGAAGCATTCAGACAGTGGCGGCTCGTGACGGAAGGCTGCGGTCTGTAAGATATGAAATAGGTCGATGGAGTCTGTATATTTTCTTTCTTTTTCATTCATATTGTCCCTTCGGGGACAATATGAATGAAAAAGAAAGAAAATATACAATCATTGTATATGTAAATGTAACTTGTATAACAATATATATGTGTAAATGTATTTTCTATAACAATATGTATATGTAAATGTATGATTACCATTATGGTGAATATTATGCTATATATGGTGAATATTACATTATGGTGAATATTATGTCAAGTTTCATACGAGGATTTCAAAATATTTAAGAAAAATAAATTTATAAGCCCACCTTGGAGGTTTGTCATGCAGAAATAGCAATCTGTCACGTGATCCTTTCCTTCTCTCCAAATCATGGGAATTCCAAAAGGCAAAGATTTCGCTCTGCCTTTGCTCCATCTTCTCAAATTTTCAATGCACGTCTTGCAGCACATATGAGGGGCGAAATTTTTGTCCTGGTCCCCTAGCTTAATTCCAAATTCCAAAGTATGCTCTATACATTGTCTTCACAAATTTAGTGATTTGGGACTGGTTATTTGGCATGGTAACCGTCCCACATATGTAGCAGAATGTATTGGGATCATTTTTACACGCTCTATTCTTTATGAAATATTTTATCTATATGCCTGAAAAGTAAAAAAAGATATTATACAAGTGAAACAAGTGATGATAGATGTTACTGTTCCAATTCCGCTTTGACAAAATCACGAAAAATTCTATTTTACTTATGAGGCCATAGCCGGATAACCTGAGCTGATTGAGAAAAACGGATTGCAGATTCGAAATCAGCAGGAAAAGCTCTATAAGAATCACGTACAAAACCCTTGACAGCAAAATTGATGCATACCAGTGTAATCAACGCATTTAATAAAAACATTTTTTTTTTTTTTACAAGACAAACGCTTGGATAGAGAGGAAGTTGAACCAAATTTCTTCGCGTACCTTTTAAAAAGGCCTCGGGGTAAACGGGTGTGTTTCTTTGGCGTTCTGCTCCACTCACTCCTCATCACATCAAAGATTATATACAAGACATTCTAAGAGTTTATATTTTGGATTCGTTTTAATAACTGAAACTAAATAAAACGGCGTTTAATAATTAATTTCTTATATTGTTAATGTTGGTTTTAATAATTGATTCTCTTAAAAGGAGAAAATTCATTTGCTTTAAATTAATATACTTTTAGCATTTTTTCTGATTTTCAGTCACATAATATATACAGAGGTGTGTGTGTGTGTGTTTGTGTGTGTGTGTGTGTGTGTGTGTATAAGGTAAGGAGAAAGTTGTTCATTTGTGTGTGTGTGTGTGTGTGTGTGTATTTCGTCTGAACTATTATTTTGACGATTGTACGTATTATATTATTTTTATGCAGTAGAAGGCAAATTCTATTTATTTAATTAATAATCATTTTCCTTTTGTCAATTTCGATTTTAAGTCTGTAGGCTTTGGTAACGAATTAAAATAGTATCTAGCAACTCTCCCTAATAATGTATACCTGTACAATTAAAAGAAAAAATGGTATCTGGCAACTCAACCATCATCTACATAAGACCCGCTTGGCTTCGGAGCTGGTAGTTTGATGCGAACTTCGGGTGAATAAAGAACTCTCTCCCTTCCCTTCTTAGGTTAAGACTTAGCTTAGTTTCCCTTTGGGGGGTTAGGACATCCCACCTTGTCCCCCCAAAGTCCTCCTCCGTCTAACCTTTCACTCTTAGGCTAAGGCAACCCCTTTGGAGGGAGGTCATCCTTCCTTCTCCCCACGAAGATCCCTCCCCTCTCCCCCCTTCAGGTGTACCCCTCCCCCTTGGCTCCTTCTAAGCCAACTAGCTGATTAAGCCAACTGGCTGATTAGGAGTCTATAAGAGGACGGCGGGTCAGCTGAAGCGTTATTATGAACTTGGCTCCTGCCAGGTGAACACCTCTCTGCCTTTCTCTCCTTCTCCTGTCTTTCTCTTGGGGTATAACGCCTCCTCCAAGTTTCATGACCCCTTGTTGCACCTGCAGCATCCCCCCACCCCCTTTGCAACATTGAGTTGTTTCATACCCCCACCCCTTTGCAACACCCTACCCCCTTTGCAACATTTGATCATTAACTCTTGCAACATTGCAACATTCCTGCACTCTACCTTTTTGCGGCTATACTACTGATGTACACAGACCGTGCATGGAACAAGGAACTCTTCTAGGATAATTAAATCCACTATATTCCGATGTGCCTTGAAAAGTGGACGCTCAATTCTGACAGTTGAGGTTTAAGTTTTGTTTTTTAGCTAAAAATATAATAGTTACCCCTTTTTCTTTGATGTATTCAATCTGACGTGAAGGCGGGGAGTCTTTTGCTTATATTGAGGTTCTAAATGTAGCTGGGCTAGGCTGCTTTAAACCCTAGATCATGTCCCAAAGCTGGATCCTATCTGCTTTGCAGATAGCTGGTGCGGGAAGCTATATTTTTGGGACCTCTTTGCGAGTGACCTGTTGCCCGCGTCGGGCTAGCATCATGAATAAGAAAAAACTATAGTATTTGTCATTTACCATTACTTATTTGGACTATAATGGATTTAATTTTTCTAGAAGAGTTCCTTGTTTCATGCACGGTCTGTGTGTATCAAAAAAACTCAGGGAACCATTCTGAGTTCATTCCCATATACATATATATTTTTTTAATTGGGCTGTTTAACCTCCTTCGCAACATCTGAGGTCATATGACGGAGGGGACCTACAGCTTTACGTCGGATCCGAACCACGGGTCGCTACATAATCTGGTGTATATATATATATATATATATAGTACAGGGTGGGCGAAAAGTAGCTCCCTATTTTGGATTGGTAAAAAAATACGTATATTATCCATTTATTTCAGAAGAAATAATATGAAAAGGTAGGCATACATGGTAGGTTTTCTCTAAAATTCAATGTGGGCTCCAACTCTTTCCACCAGCTTCTGGAGCCGCCCAGGAATGGCGTCCGCTGACTTTAGCAGGAACTCCGGCGGGATGGAGGACATGACTTCCCGAATTCGGTCCTCCAGTTCTTCCAATGTCCTCGGTTTGGTGCGGTAGACTTCTTCCTTTACCCACCCCAAAGAAAGAAGTCGCACGGTGTCAAGTCGGGGCTCCTGGCTGGCCATTGATGTGGACCACGACGACCCATCCAACGCCCAGGGAAGTGGGCATCCAGCCACTCACGGACAACAAGAGCGAAGTGCGGAGGGGCGCCATCTTGCATAAATATCAGATCGTCGATGTTCTCCCATGTGCTGACAACCGGCCAGACCTCGTTTCGCAACATAGCAAGGTACCGCTCAGCATTCATGGTGTTGCGCAGAAGGAACGGGCCCACAACCTGATCTGAGGTCATACCACACCACACCGTTACACTGAACCGATTCTGCCGTTTTTCAGCGGTAACCGTGCGACTTCTTTCTTTGGGGGTGGGTAAAGGAAGAAGTCTACCGCACCAAACCGAGGACATTGGAAGAACTGGAGGACCGAATTCGGGAAGTCATGTCCTCCATCCCGCCGGAGTTCCTGCTAAAGTCAGTGGACGCCATTCCTGGGCGGCTCCAGAAGCTGGTGGAAAGAGTTGGAGCCCACATTGAATTTTAGAGAAAACCTACCATGTATGCCTACCTTTTCATATTATTTTTTCTGAAATAAATGAATAATATACGTATTTTTTTACCAATCCAAAATAGGGAGCTACTTTCCGCCCACCCTGTATATATATATGCTTGACATACAGTACAATGAAAATGAATGTAAGACATAGATAACGGAATTGGGTATGGATTTCCATGTGGGTGAAATGTCTTTTTCAATGGTGAATGTTAGTGGAAATGAACTGACAGTTGACTCGGGGATAGAGAGTGTATGAGATGAATATACTGTAGAACAAGGATCAGATTTCATTTTGAAGCTGGTATAGCCGTAATATAAGATATAACTACTGAAAACATCTTTTATTTGTTTTCACAGTGTGTGTATTCGTAATGACGGAAGGTTGGTACTCGTATATTTTACTGATGAAACCTCGGAGTATATTTGTTGAAGAGTAATGTTTGGGTTAAGGGTTATTTATGAAGAGCCAGTGACCGTAGCTCAGTGGGTAACACTATTTACCTGTGAGTGAAGTGAAGACACTGAAGTCGGAGGTTCGACTCCCTATGGTTCCGGTAATAATTATCCAGGAGTTAGCTGAATAGTCCATATTAATTAGCGTGAGCGCTATTTTAGGTTCTAGCCCTCGACTGATTAATTATTATTTATGAAGTATGACTGAAGAAATGCCCTTTTGTTACGAAAGGATTGGCAACAAAATAATAATTTAAGTTTTTTCATCCTTAAATTGTTTCTTTGTGGATACGAACAAACCTTTAAATGTGTATTTACGTACAGGGTGTCCATAAATTATCTTTACCAATTCAGTTAAATATCAATTGAATTTGTAAAGTTAATTTGTGAACACCACGTATACTGCAAAATTAAGCCCTATCAAGGTTCGAACCCTGGACCTCTTGACTTAGTCGTAGCTGAGTGATCACCCCCGCAACTTCTACTGAAGAGGTCTGGGTTCGAATCCTGGTAGGAGTAGTTATGTAGCAGTATGAAAATCATGCGCGTTCGGGCGTAATACTTCCGTACACATGTACAGTACATGTATATGGGTGTACTGTATATGTATAAAACAACAACGCTAATGCCCTTCAGTTAAGAACTTCCACTAAAGCAAATACTTTGAGATTATTTATTCGACCAATGATGTACTTCCATGAACCACTTTCCACTCAAGCAGTACCCGAAGATGACCGTGAATTAGCATTGCAAATGATCTTAATTCAAGCCCAAATCAAGTCAACCCCTTTTAGATTAAACCATACTTAGAAGGAATTAAAAGCGATAAAAGTTTAAAAAACATCTTAAGACGATTCTTTCACATTTAAGTTTTCCAAAGAGTTTTAATCGTGTCTTTCGGTTTTATAGAGTTTGTTAAATTATTATTCGATTCCAAGTTTTGGTGTTTTTTTTCATTCACGAATCGAACGTCGATGTAATTTTATGGTATTTTCGTCTCCGTCTTCAGCGTATTTTTTTTTATTAAGGGAAATTATTATGGGAAATACTTTAACCGTTTCGTTCGTGAATATTTTTTTCTTAACGTAATTTTTCCTTGACGTATGGGTCACCATACGTCAAACTTTAACCGTTTCAAATACATTCGTTCAGACTTAACCCAACAAAAACTCGGCGTCAAAGAGTTAAACAAAATTGTACAAGATTTATTGTTATTCAAATCCAAGTATTTTTTTAACTAATCACTTACATTACGCACATTTTGGGTTCCTTTTCCGACAATTAAACTAAACCTATATACTGTAAATAGGGAGGAGCATTTTGAAAAAAAAATGCATTTTAGTACTATATATATTATTATTTCTGGCGGGAAATTACAGTCCTACTGGTAATGAAAGGGTTAAATTGGATTGGTACAATTTTGGAAAAAAGTTCGCCTAGAAACATGAAGTTTCTGAAAAGCACAAAAAATTACAGATTAGTAATAACTGGGTTTTGTTCCTGAAATTTTATAACTGAAACCAACGAGAATAAATATTCAAAGAAATTGTTTTAAGGCGAACTTTTTTCCACGAAACTGTAACAATCTAATTATTGCATATTTATAAAGATTTCGGATCACCTGAAGATCGGGGCCCCCATGTATTCTTGTTTTTAGCTTTACAGTATTAAATATAATAATAAATTAAACTGAATGCCCGGTTAGGTCAACTGTACGCCCTTGACGAATGGTTAGGTTAATTCGTGATATTTTCGTTAGTTTTAACGAAGATATCATCTGGTAATTGAGGCTGGGGGCCTTGAACTTCAGGTAATCCAAGATTTCTAATTTGTAGTCAGTTTGGAAATTTTTTCTTGAAAATTGAAAATATCGCTTTTGTAAATTTAGTTAAACGTATTAAGATGAATTCCCTCCCCCCTTATTTCTTAAGTGTAAATTTAAGGATTAGGTTATCTGTTAGGTGTTCTGAAAGCTTTATTAAAATGCTATGATTCAATGTGTGTGTTTTCCGTTGGTAAACCGATCTTGACAACCTTCTGGATGTGCAATCGTCTTTAAAAGTTTGTAATTTAGAGAAATTACAAAATTAACTATGAAGGTATTTTTTTTATACTTTCGCAACATCTAAGGTCATATGACGAAGGGGACCTACAGCTTTACGTGGGATCCGATGTACAACGGGTCGTTACATAATCTGAACACATAAGACTGTCCACCATCCAACTACTCTCCAGACCTAATGTCGTTTAGATTCACTGATCGACAGGCAGCGGTATTACGACATTGGCCACGACGTAGCCTAAGTTCTTGATACGTTAGAAGATTAAGGCATTTCATCGAAATAATAAGTGTTTTCTATTTATGTGTGGTATTAAGGTCAGAAATATACAAATGTGTATTTCACACACACACACACACACACACACATATATATATATATATATATTATATATATATATATATATATATATTATTTATTTATATATATATATATATATATATATATTATATATATATATATATATTTATTTATATATATATATATATATATATATAAGCAAACAACCACAAGGAAAAGGAAACACAAAGTCCGAGCGCTTTCGTGATATATTAACATTATCAAGGAGGAACAGAAAATAGACGGAGATTACAAAGTAAGTGAGTTAAATAGACAAGCAAAAAATTCACAATCGGCACCTCAAATTAAAGGCCTTAAAGCCCTCTAAAGATTTTTTCAATTGATAACATAATCTGTAGGCAGCTAAATTACTAAATATAAAAACGAAGTATACTGTATAGATGAAATTAGACAAAAAAAAACAATACAGAGAACAAAAATTATTATAATGGTTATTAACACTAATATTTAATTAAAACAGGCAATTAATTGGCAAGAATTTAATGAAAAACAAATAGATAACGTAGATAACAAATAGATAACAATCTGTAGGCTGCTAAATTACTATACAGATGAAATTAGACAAAACACCAGTACAGAAAACAAAAATTATTATAATGGTTATTAACACTAATATTTAATTGAAGTAGGAAATTAAGAGGCCCGAAATTAATGAAAACAAAGGGAAAGTTGCCATCGTCTTACAGATTATTACAAAATTTCTACAAACAGTCTGGAAAAAATTGTTTTCCCAAAAGCAACCCAGTTCAAAAGTCCAATAAACCCCCCAGCAACCAAAGATTATACACGAAAGAAATATTACAATTAAAATAGACACATAAGAATGTTAACAGTTCTTACAATAATATTTATTTATTTAACCAGGGCAAACCATTAAGAGGCAAGAATGCAGTTAAGAAAACAGTAGGCCCTTCGCCAGCTTTCTGACAATGCACGAAAATCTAATTTGTACAACCCAGGGCTAATATTAAGGACCAAATCCGCATTATTCTTGATCACACTTGATTCCAATATATTTCTGCTAACAATAGATTTACTAAACCTTAATTTGGAAGCATTTTTCCAATCAATGGGATGATTAGTATCTCTTACGTGAATGAAAATGGCGTTAGATTCCTGGCCACTTCTTATACTGTATTGATGCTGTTTAATACGTAACTCAAGGGTCTTACCAGTTTGGCCAATGTAAAATTTATTACATATTGTGCAAGGGATTTTATATACACAACCATGTTCACTTAAAGGGGAGTTCTTAATCAATGAATTCTTAATTACATCTAAATTTTTGAACGCAATATTTACGTTAAAAGTCCTCAGCAGATTCGGCAGATCAAGGAAATTTTCTCTGAATGGTAACACTAAAACATTTTTTGTGTTATAAGGAATCTTATCCTTTACTTCGTAGAAGGTTTTCTTTGCCATTTTTAAGGACTTATCTGTGCAGTTCTTTGGGTATTTTAAATCAAAAGCAATTTTGTATATTTTACTAATTTCATCTTCAATGAACTCAGGGCTACAAATTCGTAGGCCTCTTAGAAACAAAGTAGAAAGAACGGATCGTTTTACATTAATGTGGTGATCAGAATAATAATGTATATAGGAACAATTATTAGTGGGTTTTCTGTAAATATTGTACTTAAACTTTTTGAGTAACTTATATATGGAGTTTTTTGAAAGTAAGTTATTAAGGAAGATTCTGCCAAATTACGTTCCATGGTTTAGATTCAATTTTACAGTTGAAATAGAAAAAGATTCTTCGATCCCTTTTTTAGATGTTTTAATATATAGGTCTGGAAAAAAGTTTAAGTACAATATTTACAGAAAACCCACTAATAATTGTTCCTATATACATTATTATTCTGATCACCACATTAATGTAAAACGATCCGTTCTTTCTACTTTGTTTCTAAGAGGCCTACGAATTTGTAGCCCTGAGTTCATTGACGATGAAATTAGTAAAATATGCAAAATTGCTTTTGATTTAAAATACCCAAAGAACTGCACAGATAAGTCCTTAAAAATGGCAAAGAAAACCTTCTACGAAGTAAAGGATAAGATTCCTTATAACACAAAAAATGTTTTAGTGTTACCATTCAGAGAAAATTTCCTTGATCTGCCGAATCTGCTGAGGACTTTTAACGTAAATATTGCGTTCAAAAATTTAGATGTAATTAAGAATTCATTGATTAAGAACTCCCCTTTAAGTGAACATGGTTGTGTATATAAAATCCCTTGCACAATATGTAATAAATTTTACATTGGCCAAACTGGTAAGACCCTTGAGTTACGTATTAAACAGCATCAATACAGTATAAGAAGTGGCCAGGAATCTAACGCCATTTTCATTCACGTAAGAGATACTAATCATCCCATTGATTGGAAAAATTCTTCCAAATTAAGGTTTAGTAAATCTATTGTTAGCAGAAATATATTGGAATCAAGTGTGATCAAGAATAATGCGGATTTGGTCCTTAATATTAGCCCTGGGTTGTACAAATTAGATTCGTGCATTGTCAGAAAGCTGGCGAAGGGCCTACTGTTTTCTTAACTGCATTCTTGCCTCTTAATGGTTTGCCCTGGTTAAATAAATAAATATTATTGTAAGAACTGTTAACATTTTTATGTGTCTATTTTAATTGTAATATTTCTTTCGTGTATAATCTTTGGTTGCTGGGGGGTTTATTGGACTTTTGAACTGGGTTGCTTTTGGGAAAACAATTTTTTCCAGGCTGTATAGTAATTTAGCAGCCTACAGATTATGTTATCTATTTGTTATCTACGTTATCTATTTGTTTTTCATTAAATTCTTGCCAATTAATTGCCTGTTTTAATTAAATATTAGTGTTAATAACCATTATAATAATTTTTGTTCTCTGTATTGGTTTTTTTGTCTAATTTCATCTATACAGTATATTTCTTTTTTATATTTAGTAATTTAGCTGCCTACAGATTATGTTATCAATTGAAAAATCTTTAGAGGGCTTTAAGGCCTTTAATTTGAGGTGCCGATTGTGAATTTTTTGCTTGTCTATTTAACTCATTTACTTTGTAATCTCCGTCTATTTTCTCTTCCTCCTTGATAATGTGAATATATCACGAAAGCGCTCGGACTTTGTGTTCCCTTTTCCTTGTGGTTGTTTGCTTATTAATAAGGTCACGTGTTATTTTGTGATTTTAGTGCATATATATATATATATATATATATATTATTTATATATATATATATATATATTATTTATATATATATATATATATATATATATATATATATATATATATATATATTAGGGTGACAATAAAAATCGAAAGTTGGAGTTTTTTATTGGCCATTTGTTCAATGCTGCTACTACATGAGAAAACAATGTACTGTAAATATTAGGTCATTCAGTTAATATTTAAGGGTGTCTCAAGTGAGGTAAATAATTCTCCTTATAACAAAAATTAATTATTCATTACCTAGTAAAAATAAATTAATATTTTTTTTAATTAATGTAAATAAACGTTAGTTTTAGTTCATAAGGTTTAAGTGCAGGCGTACTCCAATCGTAATAAGTAAATAATATATTTACTAAATATATTCCAGGGTGTCTTTCATTCAATTGTAGACCACCCATTAATTCTTGCTTTTCCTCAAGCCATACCCCTTTTTCAATGTACCAGGCTGAGACTTCCTATGATCCTCAACAACCTGCAAGAGATGTTGGCGCTGTTCTTCATTCTTCGTAATCTTTGTATTGAAGGCCTGGATCAAGGCAATTCCCCTCTCTGCCATGTCATTGACGACTTTTAGTCCTTCAACTATAGTCAAACCAGTCTTGAAATCTTCGTCGTCCGGCCAGGTCTCTGGTTCCTTGGACAAGAAACCATCATTAATTTTTAGAAGTTCAAAGAGAAGCTTTGATCCTTTCGAGGCAAAGTCTGAGAGCTGCTTTGTTGAAATGGAAGAAACAGCAGGTATTGGGGCTCGCTTTGGAGGATCTTCAGCAGCTTCTTTTTCGAGGATTGATCGAGCGATATTCTTTTTCGTCGTTGCATTCATACCTTTATCAAAGAGTGCGAGACCAATCAAGTACTCGCTGAGGTACCATAAGTGACGACCGAGGACACTAAGGCAGGATGCTGAGATCTTTTCATCGTGGTACTTTGCTAGGTCTTGAAGAAGCTTCAAATCGTTCGCGGGAGCAGATGAAGGACTGCTGGCCGTGAACCACGCGCTGACATATAACTCCAGGGCAAAAAATACAAATCGTTTTAAGCCAGACATTTCATGAGTTGTAAGTCTGAACTGATGGGAAAGCAGCAGGATTTTTAATGAATAAATTACTTTTGCCATCCAACGTGCTCGGTGAAGTGCTCCAGGTCGCCGAAACCTAAAGTTAGGTAAATTACCTCCAAGGATTGTAATCGACAACTCCAAGAATTCACGGTAATCATCCCTCGGCTGATGTTTTGTCAGATATAGATTCCAGCAAGCGATCAGTTCTTCTCGATTCTCATTCAGACTCGATGGAAGGTCTGACAGGGTCTTGTACTTATCTTGGCAAATTGTATTCCACGTCTCTTTGAAGCGGGAGAATAGGAGGATATCTGGACCAGATGATGGTCCCATGCATTCCATGTACGCCTTCTCAACGACAAGTTCTAGGATGTGATGGCGACATGCAAGGCATAAGAGTCGGCGGCCGAGTTTCTGCTCCAAAATTACGCATGCCCCAGACAAGTAACCAGTATTTGAAGCTGTAGTGTCGAAGCTCATAGCTGATACCTTTTCTGACACATTCCATTCTTTGAGCGCAGCATGTATCACCGAGGCAATGACCTCACCCGTTCCTGATGTCAGCTTAGGTACACCCAAGAGCTTCTCGGTATCAACTCCGGTTACGAAAATGGCTAGTCGGTCACACCGACCACCTTCATCGTCTGGTAGAATTTTTCCGTCCCAGTGAACAGTGAGCACTTCGTTGGGTGTGAACCTTTGTTTAATCTTTTCTGCCGTCGCCGAACGGAGCCTTTCTCGTGATTTTCTAATGGTTTCATAGTTGAGCGCGAGTTTTTGTGAGTTATGGCCGAGGCTTCTAGCCATAGCGTCGATAATCCGGTGTGCTGAACGATGACTGATTCCTGTGCGATCCAATGTACTTGCCAATTCGGGAGTGATGACTTGGATAGTGCCACGAGCATAACACTTGCGTTTTTCAGGAGAGGCGGGCGGTGAGTCTTCAGATGATGGCGCAGAACTTGGTGCTTCAGACGTAGAAGAAGATTCCAGCTCAATATTTTCAAAAGTAATATTGGCTTGAGGTTGGTGCCCCGGGGCACTGGCCCCCCTGACCCCCCTCTCGACGGCCCTGTATATATATTTATATACTCGTATATATATTATCATAGGAAATCAAATTCAGTTCCAAATTTATATAATTTAAACATCAAACTATGCCAACAATTAATGAAACTTTTCTAGAACAATTTCCAATAATAATATAATCAATGTATCAAAATAAAAAATATTACCTTAGATATCTTAAAAGAATCGGGAGAGAACTTCTAAGCGTTGTTTTCAGTCAGGCAGTTGTATGCAAAATGAACTTGAAGCACCAAAAGCTGATTATCCAAAGATTGATACACATCATATTATTTAACGATTTATTTATGAAAATTTTAATTTAATGAAATAAATTAATCGATTTGCATAATCTATAGTATGAATAAAGGAAACAATTCTATTAAATTATATAATACACTTGCATTCTCGAAACATTTTTGTTTTGAAGCGTTGTCGAAACTCGTTCATTCTTGAAATTTCTTCCGCGCGACAGTTTCATTCATGTGACTCGAGGCACCCCTAAATGCTTCCCGAATTCCATCAGATTTCGTCTACGGTGTTTCCTCATAGGGTGGCAGCATTGGACAAATGGCCGGCAAATTGTTTTGAATTTCAAATTTTATCCCTATAAGAAGTTGTCACCCTAATTATATATATATATATATATATATATATATATATATATATATATATATATATATATATATGAGCCTATGCGACGTTAGGCCCACTATAATACATAAAGTAAAATGAAATGAAATGTTATTGGGTCACCAGATCTTTTCAGATCAAATAAATAATATTTAACAAGGAGATAAAAAGGGCTTTGTTGTTTTCGTTTAATTAGAAAAATAAATGAACTATTTGTTCACAGTGATTAACAATTATTTATGATATATGGTAATTGTGCAATATTACAATGACTGATTAATTATTAACAATAAGCAGTGATTTTTATACAATATAAGAGTTAAATGCTACAATAGTCACAAGAAACAATAATTAAGGTAATGAGATATACGGTATTTAACACAACAATAATAAGTAAGTAATAACTGAGGTAATAACAATACGGTATTGGTACAGAAATGGTTTAGGCCTAACTGCGGTTGTAGTGGTGAGTTGGATTGAACGGTACTGAAAACACTTTTGAAGAGCCTATTCAGACAGGCTGAGAGTATAGTGAGTTTGTAGTTTGTAGGCTACGCAAAAGTAGTTTAGCACGACGGAATATGCGGTAGCCCAGGTTTACAGAACTGGGTTTCGACGAAGATAATTCTGAAGACGGAAGGGCCTACACCAGTTTGGGTGATGAAAAAATCGTTGAAAGAAAATGAATATTCGCAGGTCGAAATGGATGAATGTTGAGTGAGGCCAAAAGCTGGACGGATGACGTAAGTTGAATCTTGCAGAAGTGAGGTTGCTTCCGGGGGGGGGGGAATAGTAGTAGGCCTAAACAGAGATGATCAACTTCGTGTATTCTTGAACGGAGTTTTGAAAGACGGCGGCCAGCTAAGTTCGAGTGGTGTTACGTAACTAAAGATGGAGAACGAGATGTGAAGTTAACATGCGAGAAGAGGGCAATTTGGGCAAATGTTTGTTTGTTTTTTCTGTTTAAGGTGCTTGGGCAAATGAGGGCGACCTAAAGTGGACTAGCACTTTTATAGGCTCGGGTGACGCTATAAGCTCCGGTGACGCTTAGATTTGACAAGCATTTGTGGGGGGGGGAACAAAATAAAATAAGCGTTCCTTTGTGGGCTGTTCTTGCCCAGTGTTTGGAGTTTTACAGCCATGTATGGGAGGCGAGGAAAAGGAATTTTCCGTTATGCTCCTACATATACGCGTGTATATATATATATATATATATATATATATATATATATATATATATATATATACGCATTAGTTAATTAGATAATGATTATCATGGAGTATCATTACTTGCCCTTTCCAGCTCTTCTGCTATTAAGAGAGATCATAAAAATGCGGTCATTGGCATATGACCCGGTTTCGAGGATTTAGCGGTACACAGTTTATTTTGCATTTAAAAGCAATCACATTTGATGCACTTCAAAGGCATTTGAAATACTTTTAAATCTGGACGTGATATAAATTCTTAATTTTTATTTTAAAAAATTATAAATTTCTATTATTCTAAAACAGTGCTTCTTAACCCCTGGGTCACGACCCAAAGTTGGGTCGCCAAGCCATTTTGATTAGGTCATTAAATTGACATTTATAATTTATTTATGTTATTTGTAATCATTTTGCCATTATTTATTTATTTTATTATCTATTACGAGTGAACGAGTTAGCCCCTCCACCAGAATTTGGGTCGCAGCCTAAAAAGATTCTAAAACAATTGTTCATACACACTTCCCAATTGTTTGTTTCATCATTCATTGTAGTATCATCATTTTCATTATTTGCGGCAGGATAATTTATTAATGCCACTATTACTGTCATTAACTTGATTTTCATTAGCATTAATTAATTGTAGCATTTATATTTTCTTACAATGATTAAGTGTACTTGTGTTGAGAGTATAAAAATCGGAATTTTCATGCATTGTTTCAAATGAACGTACAGTGAATAGATTCACACATACACACACGTTATATATATATATATAATATATATATATATATATATATATATATATATACTATATTATCCATTATCTAACTGATGATCCACAAAGAAAGAATAAGTAGACCCTCGCCTTACGCGGTCTCACATTACACGGTTTCATTTTTATGCCGTTGGAAATTTGTGGCACAAAATTCTATATAAACGATAAGTTTCGATATAACACCGCCGAAAGAAATCTCGCGACGCGCATGATTTGCCCATAATACAGGGCTATTCAAACTGATTCATCCGATTTCAACTGAGAATACTTCCGTACCTATCAACCGTGCATCAACGGGCATACACCAAATGAAAGAGGAAATCTCCGAGTTTTACAAGATCACCGCGAGAGGGCTCCAAAGTCACGCCGTGGCCTAGCCTAGCACAAACAGTCAGTGTGAAAATGGCGTTCCGCACAGCAGAAGGCGTTTTGTGTGCAGTTTTCGAGCTGTAAATCGGTCGCCGGATCTTACACCCGTGCACTTCTTCCTTTGGGGGGTACGTTCAAGGATACTGTGTACGTGCCACCGTTGCCCACATCTTTGGATGAGCTCCGAACTCGCATTGTTACTGCCGTAGAGTCAGTGACAACGGACATGCTGGAGCGAGTATGGGAGGAATTCGACTATCGTGTCGACGTTGCTCGTGTAACTAGGGAAGTCACATGGAGCATTTATGAGGTAAAGACAAAATTGGACAGTTTTTCTTTTGGTTGATGTATCACAAATCACTCTGTATTTGTAACATTAAAAAATATTCTCATTTGAATCAGGTAAATCATTTTGAATAGCCCTGTACTTTGTCGTGGGAGATGCGCCTCAGTTACCTCAGAGCTATCGTGGCTCCCCTCGTCCTCCATCGAAGAAAGGTCGGACGAGAAGATGTGGAGAAAATTCTAACACCATCCCCAAAAACAGTAGCAAGGTTAGGTGTACTCCCAGTGTTGGGATGTAAGATTAGGATTTATAATAATAAAAATATAGTAAAATTTTACGTAACTGAAAGACATAAGTTAGTTAGGATATAAATTCCACGTAGGCCTAATATAAATCCTAGGAAAAATAGTGACTGCTTGCACGAAAACACCCGAACAGGTCTCAACGTGTTTTATACTGTAATATGTGACGTTGTTTGTTCAACCAATGGAATGTGAAAGAATACACCATGTGATGCCACACCACCATTTCAATAAATCATGCATTCGTAAATAATCTAGTTCCAAAAAGTACTTGAATAAAATAATTTAATATGTCAAATATTAATAAGTAATTAAATAATGTAAAAATAGTTAGGATTTTTTAAACTCAATAATTAATGTATTTTAACATTGTTTCTAATTTCCAAGATCAAATGGAAAAAAAAAATAAGATTGTTTTTTCAATGTGAGATGAAAAATACGACTTCTTAAGGCAGAAGGGAAAAGAGAACGCAGCGCAGAACGAGAGTCAATCGGTCAGGAGTGGAGATCAGTTTGTTGTAGAGAGAGGGTCGTACGCAGGCCATCAGAAGATCGGATTTTCCCTCCCATGTCATTTCATTTTTAATATTTCCACTCGTGCCCGTCGGAAACTGGCCCACTTTTAAGATGAATTTGAGACAGTAAATTCACTCACTTCTCCTTAGGGCCTTCGTAGGGGGTGCTTTTCTTTCCTCGGGCCCGAAGTCTATTGTTGTCTCGCGCTAGGCCATATTCTCCTTTATTAATTATATAATGTGAGAAAACCTAATTCAATATGTGAAACTTAAATATTAAATATTAAAACTTTGTTTTATTTTATAATGACAGTGAAAGTCATAGTTTTCGTTGAAAATTCGTGATAGGCACACGCTCATGAAATATAAAGTACCCTAAGTGGGAAATAATTTGAAGTTAAAAATAGTCAGGCAGCTGCAGGGAATAAAATTGGTTTGAAAGCTCGTGTCATGTCAGCGCCACCAGACGTGTATTAATATCGAAGGAATACAAAGGACACCAAACAGCAACAGACCCGCTGGTCCCTACGAGACTGTCTGTTTAAAAGGAAGGTTAAAAGAAGTAAAAAATTTAAAGACAAGTGAAAGTTTTAAAGCAAAGCAGAGAAAAGAAGTTGAAAAGAAGGAAAGAAATTTAAAGATAAAGTGAAAATTTTAAAGTATAGAGGAGGGAATCCAATTAAAAATTCTACAATACTTCTAAGCGCTAACAAATGCTTCCAATTGGGGGTTTAAGGACAAAATAAGCATCTAGTCTCTTTTTAAAGGATTCGGCCGATTACTTTGAACTACCTGGCTGGCAATCCATTCCACAAATTAACTATACGATTGAAGAAAAAATGTTTAGCTTCATTAGAATTAAAATGTTTACCCACTAATTTAAAACCATTACTGAAGTTCCATCTGTATTTCTGAAGGTGAAATTTTTTTTCGGCGTCGACACTATCGAAAACGTTTAATCATTTTAAACACCTGGATTAAATCTCCTCGAATGCGCATTTTACGAGTGAGAATAAATTTAACGTTTCTAAACGGGCAGCGTATGGTTTGTTTCCGAGTCTAGAAATCCTCTTAGTAGCCCTCTCTCCATTCTATCTATGTCCTGTCGTAAATATGGGGACCAGAAGTGAATGCAGTATTCCAAGTTGGGGCCTACTAAGGAATTATATAATGTTAGCATTATTTCCTCCGATTTAAATTCCAATGATCTCCAATTCAATAAATCCTAAGATTCTATTTGCTTTCTGCTCGCTTCGATACATTACTTACTCGGTTTAATAGTGTCTGCAACAATAATACCTAAAACTTTCTCTTCCGTATATCGACACATCCACCACGAACGGGGCAATAATTATTCAATTACACTGTGAGGTTACCCCGGGAGAAACTCGAACCTTCACAGGCATAGCTAACCTCGCAGATGTGCAATCTCATGACAACGACTTGGAAAGTACACTTTCTCCATAAGAAATTAAGTTCACTTAACGGGGTTCTCTCAGGACGTAACCGCGAGGGTCTATTGTATAATCAAAGGCAAAGAGAATATAACGAATACAGAGACAAAAATATCCCCAACGAAAGGTCATGCATATTAATGAGGTCATTCGGAACTATATATTAATTATTCAGAAAGAGACTTTTTGCTTATACACAAACAGATTTCAAAAAGGCTCTTTCAGAACTGAAAAAATCATAATTTTTTATTTCAGATATTAATTATTATTAATAGATAAAAAGGTTTATATAAAACTATTTAACTTTTAACAAAAGATTAAAGTAACTTTTTTCTTTTATGCATTCATGAGTGTCATTAACAGTAATAGTTTGTGTCAAAAACAGGAGCGTTATTTTAATGCAGACCACAAAATTTTAAGTTTTTAGTACAAAAGTTATGATCTAAAGATTTATTTGATAAAGTTCTAGAAATAAGTGAGTAATGCATGATAGCTGTTTTTGTCTAAGAGATGGTACACGAAACAAATGGTGTGTATACGACGCCGATAACCGTCAACTGATTGTGCGAGGGGCTCAGGCCGACAACAGTAGGAGGGTCTAAGAGGTGTAGTGGTTTCAAACTGTGAAGTGCTGGAAGTTGACCTTAAAACAGTCTGTCGTTTGCAGTGAAAGAAGATGAAGACAGTTGGTGATTATTAGAGAAACAGTGATCTGATTCCTTTTAACAGAAATGGCCATTTTCTCAGGTATTGATTCGTTCTGGTGAAAATGCTTTCGTGGCCATCCGGTCTGCTACAACGTAAGTCGGTGAGCATTTACTGTACATTTAAGTAAATGATCGAAGGAATTACTGTAGTGTTTGTGTCTGTTTCTTATAACTGAATAGCGTTTCCAGCGACTTATTTTTAAAGATGAAATTAAAGTCTATTTAAGGGTGATGTGCATTGTTCCAAAAAGTAAAGGAGTGTTGCAAAAGTATTTTTGTTTTTGAGAATTTTAAGACATTTTGAAGTTATATTTTTCCTAAGAAAAACGTAGATTAGCAAGGGTTGTCCAAAACGAGAACTGTAATGTCCGGTTTGTTTGTTACAACACTGTATTCATATTTTTATCATTACCTCATATCATTGTTGCCTCTAGAGCAATGGTGGAGAACCGTTTTGCTGGCGGGTCATTTTTGTTACTTTTGATTTAAAAAAAAACGAAATTGGATCACAAATTTATTTACTTACTATTTTTAGTGAGAAACTTGTTGGATTTTAGCTGCTAATGTTTTGATCCGAGTTTATATTTAGTTGTCTTTAGTCTCACACATGCAGCACTCATATCTGTGCCAAGGCGATTCCTAGTGGTGGATTTGACGAAATTCATGGAGGAAAACAACTGTTCACATGAATAAGATGAACCAAACATTGTTAGTAGAGCTAATGCTAGCTTTTTCATTGATTCAAAAGAGTTTGGTAAAGAGTTCCATTCTGAAAGAATAAGATTCTCTACTCTTTCTATTGATTGTTGTTCTCTGGTTACACGCAAAATTGACGATTCCAATTCCTTTTCTTGTAACTTCAGATTAAGATCAATAAACTTAGTCTTCCATACGGCACTTCTTGGCAGTCAACTAATTCCATTTCTAAATTACCAATGTCAAGCCAATGAAAAGCTGATAACTGAAGATCTTCAAATTGAATAGTATGGGGGAATTGGATGAATATAATGTTGCACCAATTTGTCGGAATTGAAGAGTACTTTTTGAGCGCGTCGGATTTATTTTCTTCATTGTCTACAGAATATTTTGAAGTCAAGAAGTGTTTCGGCAATAATGGAAAATATTTCAATTTTTCTTCATCCAGATCTTTTGACAAAATATTTAGTTTTTTTACAAAAGCTTTAATATTTTCAAATATTGATGATACAACACAACCGCGACCTTGCAACTTTTTATTTAAAGCATCGTAATGCAATGTGAAATCAGCGAAAAAATGTAAGTCATTCAACCAATTCATGTCAGTCAGTTCTGGATATTCATGGTCCTTTTTATTCAAAAAATATCTTATTCATCCAACAATTCAACAAAACGATTCAAAACTTGACCACAACTTAACGA
Organism: Bathynomus jamesi; assembly: GCA_023014485.1. NCBI lineage: Eukaryota > Metazoa > Arthropoda > Malacostraca > Isopoda > Cirolanidae > Bathynomus > Bathynomus jamesi. The sequence goes on along the minus strand of JAJOZX010000257.1, from coordinate 29,710 downwards.
TCTGACATTGTTATACATGACTAACCCTGAAAATTGAGAGTCAACCTCATCTAATAGTTTGGTAAATTGACGTTTGTTAAGATCGTGAGCAACTATAAATTGACAATCTTTGTCGCGAGACACATCACATTTTCAAGTGATTTTAAACTTTTTTTTGCCCAAGAGATTTTTGGTAAAATACAATGAAATTCAACTAAAGGTGTTTCACTTCTTGTTAAGTAATTGAACAAATCCAACATTTTTTCCAATCATACTCGAAGTTCCATCAGTCGTCACAGATACAATATTCTGAAATCTAATATACTATTTCAGAAATGAAGCCTTATATATATATATATCTATATATATATATATATATATTATATATATAATATATATAATGAAGCCTTATATATATATATATATTATATATATATAGGGTGAACCAAATGTAGGTGGACAGTAAATGATAACGTTTTTTTGAGAATACATATTAATTTTTTTGTATACTATAATACAAAATAAAATTTAAATAAATTTTAGTTATAATTTATAATAATATAACACAAACACCATAGTTATAATGACACCATAGTTATAATATAATATAACACAAACCTTATTCAATCTACTGTCCACCTACTTTTGGTTCACCGTGTATATATTATATATATATATATATATATAATATATATAATGAAGCCTTATATATATATATATATATATATGCACTAGAATCACAAATAACACGTGACCTTATTAATAAGCAAACAACCACAAGGAAAAGGAAACACAAAGTCCGAGCGCTTTCGTGATATATTCACATTATCAAGGAGGAACAGAAAATAGACGGAGATTACAAAGTATTTGAGTTAAATAGACAAGCAAAAAATTCACAATTGGCACCTCAAATTAAAGGCCTTAAAGCCCTCTAAAGATTTTTTTCCCCAAATTGATAACATAATCTGTAGGCAGCTAAATAACTGAATAAAAAATATATACTGTATAGATGAAATTAGACAAAAAAAAACCAATACAGAGAACAAAAATTATTATAATGGTTATTAACATTTAATTAAAACAGGCAATTAATAGGCAAGAATTTAATGAAAAACAAATAGATGACGTAGATAACAAATAGAAAACATAATCTGTAGGCTGATTAATTACTATACAGATGAAATTAGACAAAACACCAGTACAGAAAACCTAAAAAAAAAAATTATTATAATGGTTATTAACACTAATATTTAATTGAAATAGGAAAAATTAAAAGGCCCGAAATTAATGAAAACAAAGGGAAAGTTGCCATCGTCTTACAGATTATTACAAAATTTCAACAAACAATCTGGAAAAAAATAGTTATCCCAACAGCAACCCACTTCAAATCCAATAAACCACCCAGCAACCAAAGATTATACACGAAAGAAATATTACAATTAAACTAGACACATAAGAATGTTAACAGTTCTTACAATAATATTTATTTAACCAGGGCAAACCATTAAGAGGCAAAAAATGCAATTAAGAAAACAATAGGCCCATTGCCAACTTACTGACAATGTACGAATCTAATTTGTACAACCCAGGGCTAATATTAAAGACCAAATCCGCATTATTCTTGATCACACTTGATTCCAATATATTTCTGCTAACAATAGATTTACTAAACTTTAATTTGGAAGCATTTTTCCAATCAATGGGATGATTAGAATCTCTTACGTGAATGAAAATGGCGTTAGATTCCTGGCCACTTCTTATACTGTATTGATGCTGTTTAATACGTAACTCAAGAGTCTTACCAGTTTGGCCAATGTAAAATTTATTACATATTGTGCAAGGGATTTTATATACACACCCATGTTCACTTAAAGGGGAGTTCTTAATCAATGAATTCTTAATGACATCTAAATTTTTGAACGCAATATTTACGTTAAAAGTCCTCAGCAGGTTTGGGAGCTCGAGGAAATTTTCTCTGAATGGTAACACTAAAACATTTTTTGTGTTATAAGGAATCTTATCCTTTACTTCGTAGAAGGTTTTCTTTGCCATTTTTAAGGACTTATCTATGCAGTTCTTTGGGTATTTTAAATCAAAAGCAATTTTGTATATTATACTAATTTCATCGTCAATAAACTCAGGGCTACAAATTCGTAGGCCTCTTAGAAACAAAGTAGAAAGAGCGGATCGTTTTACATTAATGTGGTGATCAGAATAATAATGTATATAGGAACAATTATTAGTGGGTTTTCTGTAAACATTGTACTTAAACTTTTTTCCAGACCTATATATTAAAACATCTAAAAAAGGGATCGAAGAATCTTTTTCTATTTCAACTGTAAAATTGATAGAGGGAATTAAATTATTAAGTTTGGGTAGGAATTCATTGAGATTTAAAGTCACTGGCCAAAGACAGAGAACATCATCTACATATCTAAACCATGGAACATAATTTGGCAGAATCTTCCTTAATAACTTACTTTCAAAAAACTCCATATATAAATTACTAAGATTGAAGTCGAAGAAACTTTTAAAGTTACTAGGGCGAGTAGATATAGTTTTGATATGGCAATTCCACCTGAATGGAAACAACGGTTACTGGACTATTGTTATAACAAACTTAGAAGAGAATGCAGTGTAGTGGAAAGGAAACTGGATATTAAATTACAAATTCTTATTGAAAGAAGTGATTGGACTAAGGATGCTAACCCTGGTTTTGTGATAAATCTATCAGATAAAGTGTTAAATAAAAATATGGTTACGGCTCTTGGATATGGAATAAATTTTTCAGCAGCTAAAAAGGAGGTGGACTATGTAGAAATTGCTAAGGCTTTCTGTAATCTAGAAAAATATAATGATTTACCTATAGAGGATGTGAATATTTGTAAAGGTATAGTATATAGTGCTATGTCTAAACCCTCTATTCCAAATTGTCCACAGAGGTTTTTCGACTCTTATGTAGCTTTAAGAAAAGATCAGAATCTACATATAACCAAAGCTGATAAATCAAATGCCTTAGTGATCCTCAATAAAGACGTTTATCTAGAAAAAATGTATGATCTGTTGAATGATGCTGACAATTACGTGAAATTAAGGAACAATCCCCTTGAAACTGTGAACAGTGCATTCAACAAGAAAATTAAACAACTTTTGAAGGGGAATGAAATGTTACTTAAACAGTTTCTGAGTACTTCACCGTCATTACCTTATATGTATGGCCTGATTAAAACTCATAAGCCAGATAATCCGGCAAGGCCTATTGTTAGTTCTATAGGATCTATTTCATATAAGGTATCCAAATGGCTTGTCTCCATTCTTAATCCTCTCCTTGGCACAATTTCACAATCACACATAAAGAATAATGTAGACCTTGTGGAAAAATTAAATAGTATCAGTGTCAATTACAATTTTAAATTGGTAAGCTTTGATGTTACCGCTTTATTTACAAGAGTCCCGGTGGAGGACCTTTTAGTGTTTCTTTCGGAAGAATTGGTTAAGCATAATTTGCCTTTACCTGTGGCCACAATTATAGAATTAATTAAGCTGTGCATAGTAGACTCAAAATTTGTGTTCAATAATGAATATTTTAGACAGAAATTTGGTATGGCGATGGGAAACCCTCTCTCCCCCATTTTGAGTAATTTATATATGGAGTTTTTTGAAAGTAAGTTATTAAGGAAGATTCTGCCAAATTATGTTCCATGGTTTAGATATGTAGATGATGTTCTCTGTCTTTGGCCAGTGACTTTAAATCTCAATGAATTCCTACCCAAACTTAATAATTTAATTCCCTCTATCAATTTTACAGTTGAAATAGAAAAAGATTCTTCGATCCCTTTTTTAGATGTTTTAATATATAGGTCTGGAAAAAAGTTTAAGTACAATGTTTACAGAAAACCCACTAATAATTGTTCCTATATACATTATTATTCTGATCACCACATTAATGTAAAACGATCCGCTCTTTCTACTTTGTTTCTAAGAGGCCTACGAATTTGTAGCCCTGAGTTTATTGACGATGAAATTAGTATAATATACAAAATTGCTTTTGATTTAAAATACCCAAAGAACTGCATAGATAAGTCCTTAAAAATGGCAAAGAAAACCTTCTACGAAGTAAAGGATAAGATTCCTTATAACAAAAATGTTTTAGTGTTACCATTCAGAGAAAATTTCCTCGAGCTCCCGAACCTGCTGAGGACTTTTAACGTAAATATTGCGTTCAAAAATTTAGATGTCATTAAGAATTCATTGATTAAGAACTCCCCTTTAAGTGAACATGGGTGTGTATATAAAATCCCTTGCACAATATGTAATAAATTTTACATTGGCCAAACTGGTAAGACTCTTGAGTTACGTATTAAACAGCATCAATACAGTATAAGAAGTGGCCAGGAATCTAACGCCATTTTCATTCACGTAAGAGATTCTAATCATCCCATTGATTGGAAAAATGCTTCCAAATTAAGGTTTAGTAAATCTATTGTTAGCAGAAATATATTGGAATCAAGTGTGATCAAGAATAATGCGGATTTGGTCTTTAATATTAGCCCTGGGTTGTACAAATTAGATTCGTACATTGTCAGTAAGTTGGCGATGGGCCTATTGTTTTCTTAATTGCATTTTTTGCCTCTTAATGGTTTGCCCTGGTTAAATAAATATTATTGTAAGAACTGTTAACATTCTTATGTGTCTAGTTTAATTGTAATATTTCTTTCGTGTATAATCTTTGGTTGCTGGGTGGTTTATTGGATATTTGAAGTGGGTTGCTGTTGGGATAACTATTTTTTTCCAGATTGTTTGTTGAAATTTTGTAATAATCTGTAAGACGATGGCAACTTTCCCTTTGTTTTCATTAATTTCGGGCCTTTTAATTTTTCCTATTTCAATTAAATATTAGTGTTAATAACCATTATAATAATTTTTTTTTTAGGTTTTCTGTACTGGTGTTTTGTCTAATTTCATCTGTATAGTAATTAATCAGCCTACAGATTATGTTTTCTATTTGTTATCTACGTCATCTATTTGTTTTTCATTAAATTCTTGCCTATTAATTGCCTGTTTTAATTAAATGTTAATAACCATTATAATAATTTTTGTTCTCTGTATTGGTTTTCTTTTTGTCTAATTTCATCTATACAGTTATATTTTTTATTCAGTTATTTAGCTGCCTACAGATTATGTTATCAATTTGGGGAAAAAAATCTTTAGAGGGCTTTAAGGCCTTTAATTTGAGGTGCCAATTGTGAATTTTTTGCTTGTCTATTTAACTCAAATACTTTGTAATCTCCGTCTATTTTCTGTTCCTCCTTGATAATGTGAATATATCACGAAAGCGCTCGGACTTTGTGTTTCCTTTTCCTTGTGGTTGTTTGCTTATATATATTATATATATATTATATATATATATATATATATATATATATATAACAGTTTTTTTGCGCACACCTACAGGTCGCTACAATTGGTGTAGAACAATGCGGTTTTCACCATTCGATGCGTCTTTTTATTGTGCAGTGCTCATGCTAAAAAAAAAATTCCCTAACATAAATCCTGCCCCCCCTTTTAGGGGTACAGTTCTTCCCATTTCTTCATTTTTAATCATAATTTTAGCACAAAATGGGGAGGGGTGGGGTAATGGGGGAGGGGTGGGGTTAATGGGGAAACTCAGAAAAATAGATGCGATATATATATGTAACCAAAAAAAATTAAAGTAAATCCTTTGCAAGGTGCCAGCCCCCTTAAAAAAAAATTAAGTAAATCCTTTGCAAGGTGCCAGCCCCCTTCCCCCTTGGGGGTAATGGGGGAAAGGGGTGGGGAGGGGGTATTGGGGGAGAGGGGTGGGGTAATGGGGGAGGGGGCGGGGTTAATGGGGAAACTCAGAAAACAAAATTGGTTGGGTAAATGGGGGAGAGGGGTGGGGTATTGGGTATTGGGGAGAGGGGTGGGGTAATGGGGGAGGGGGTGGGGTTAATGGGGAAACTCAGAAAAATAGATGCGATATATGTAACCAAAAAAAAATTAAAGTAAATCCTTTGCAAGGTGCCAGCCCCCTTCCCCCCTTGTGGGTAAATGGGGGAAGGGTGGGAGTAAATGGGGGAGAGGGGTGGGGGAGGGGGTATTGGGGAGAGGGGTGGGGTAATGGGGAGGGGGTGGGGTTAATGGGGAAACTCAGAAAAAAAAATGATAACCAACATCGATTCCGGTCAGGAAGATCATGCTTATCACAACTAATGGAACACTATAACAATATTATTGATGCACTCGAAACAATGAAAACTATGATTTGGCGGGCCGCAGGGCCCCCAATTACTGTCGGTTCAGTTATTTGGTCAATAAAACTATAGAAATGAACGCAGTCATGAAAATCTTAGGCTTCAAATCCGAGCTCATTGTATTAAGATTTGTGAAGCTTTAGATTTTCATGGCTGCGTTCTTTTCTGTAGTTTTATTGAATGAATAATTGGTTTGCCAGTAACTGGAAGGCCGCAGGCACCCCAATTACTGAGGCCCAAGGTGAGAGGAATAGGAATGATATCCAGATAAAGGGCTACTGATGTTCAAAATAAAATATGCCGTAGGCCCACAATTCAGCCGAAGCACCGCAGATCTAGCAAAGTCGGCGCGTAGCGCCGACCTTTTGCTAGTCTAATATACTATTTCAGAAATGAAGCCTTATATATATATATATATATGTAACAGTTTTTTTGCGCGTACCTACAGGTCGCTACAATTGGTGTAGAACAATGCGGTTTTTACCATTCGATGCGTCTTTTTATTGTGCAGTGCCCATGCTAAAAAAAATTTCCTAACATAATTCCTTCCCCCCTTTTAGGGGTACAGTTCTTCCCATGCCTGTACACGCATTTTTTTAATTTTTCATTTTTAATCATAATTTTGGCATAAAATAAGTCAATATTTACTAAACATTTAATATCATTCGATTCACAAAAGATTTTTCGATTCACAAAAGATTTCTTTATCGATTCAATACAAAAATTACATAATTAAAACAGGCAATTTAAATAAACACGAGTTTAAAGTTAAAGCCACACTCGAAATTATTTACCGTGACTTTTGTGCGTTTTATTACTGTGGCTTTTGTACAAATAATTTTACATATACACAAACAATTTAATAGGATATTGATTTATCATTCTATTTTTTAGTTGTCATAGAAATACGTTAATTAAGTTATCTGATTAGATGCGTTTTTATAGTTGAAGATCATTTTCAGAAAATTATTTATTTTCCCCACTTTAAAATATTACAAAATTTCTATTAGGTATCCTAATATCATATGCCTGTCGCTGTAAGTAAGAAAATAGCAATTATTTCCATTTTATGAAAATTTCGGACCCCCTAGGCCAGGCGTGGGCAACCCTTGGCACGCGTGCCAAACGTGGCACGCCAACGACTTTTTTCCGGCACGCGATTCCCCGGGCTCACCTTAAAAAAAATTAAAATAAATAAATATTCAAATTCTTCGCTGAGTTTTATATTTTAACTTAATGTTTTCTGCTAAAAAATGGTAAAGATTAACTTTTGCATCAAAGATTTGACGATTTTGGCACGCTCACTTAAAAAGGTTGCCCACCCCTGCCCTAGGCCTACAAAACCAATTTTCCCCTTTACTTTATCAAAAATTTTTGATTTTCGGAAGTCTTTCGGTTATAAATTTGTACAGTCTATTGTTTATCTATAATAATAATAATAATAAAAAGACGTGTGTGTGTGTGTGTGTGTGTGTGTGTGTGTATTCCAGCCATCAGCCATAACTCCAAAATGGAAGCAGTTACAAACATGAAACTTCACACACATATTGATTAGCTCCAGAGGTGGTGCACGTGGGTGTTAATAAATTAAATAATTAATTTTAAAACATTAAATGACGCCATCAAGATCATTACGAAACCTATGGTAAAATTATTGAATACCCGGTTAGGTTCATTGAATGCCAGGTTAGGTCATCTGCACGCCCTTGACGATTGGTTAGGTTAAGTCGTGATATTTTCGTTGGCTTTAACGAAAATATCATGACTTAACCTAACCAATCGTCAAGGGTGTACAATTAACCTAACCGGGCATTCAATTAACGTACGCGGGCATTCAATTAATCTAATCGGGCATTCAGTTGACCTAACCGGCCATTTAATTAACCTAATCGGGCATTCAGTTGACCTAACTGGGCATTCAATTAACCTAACTCTGGGCATTCAGTTTACCTAACCGGGCATATATATATATATATATATAGCGTTCAACATCCACCCCGGCAACGCCGGGTCGCTCCGCTATTATTGAATACCCGGTTAGGTTCATTAAATGCCAGGTTAGGTCATCTGTACACCCTTGACGATTGGTTAGGTTAAGTCGTGATATTTTCGTTGGCTTTAACGAAAATATCATGACTTAACCTAACCAATCGTCAAGGGTGTACAATTAACCTAACCGGGCATTCAATTAACGTACCCGGGCTTTCAATTAATCTAATCGGGCATTCAGTTGACCTAACCGGCCATTTAATTAACCTAATCGGGCATCATTACTATTATAGTTTAGCAAAAATGTGTCTGCCTGTCTGTCCGCAGAAAAAACTTTTACGTTTCTGAACCGATTTCGACCAAAGTTCGTATGGTGGATGGGGGTGATGAGTAATGAACGAAAATATGTGACCAGCCCCCCCACCACCACCACCACCAATTACTGGGCCCGAGGGCCCCCAGCACTGCGATAAAACTATAGAAAAGAACGCAGCAATGAAAATCTTGAGCTTCACATTGTGTCAATATTTGTGAAACTTAAGATTTTCATGACTATAGTTTTATTGACCAAATAATTGAACCCCCAGTAATTAGGGGCCTGCGACCCCCAAATTACTGTCGGTTCAATTATTTGGTCAATAAAACTATAGAAAAGAACGCAGTCATGAAAATCTTGAGCTTCACATCCGAGTTCATCGTATCAAGATTTGTGAAGTTTTAGATTTTCATGGCTGCGTTCTTTTCTGTAGTTTTATTGACCCAATAATTGGTTCGCCAGTAATTGGAGGGCCACAGGCACCCCAATTACTGAGGCACAAGGTGAGAGGAATGGGAACGATATCCAGATAAAGGGCTATTGATGTTCAAAATAAAATACGCCGTAGGCCCACAATTCGGTTTGGGTCGAAGGTCAAAGCACCACAGATCTAGCAAAATCGGCGCGTAGCGCCGATCTTTTGCTAGTTAATACTATGTGGATGAGTTTCTTCAATTCATTCATAATATCCTGTCCTGTGGTTTTCTCAGGCAGTGTCATCAATTTAATTAGCTCTTCCTTCGTTATATTTTCGGAATAAAATCTTACAATAACTGCTAGACGGGTCTGTGATGCGACATCTGTACTTTCATCCAAACAAATTGAAAACATTCCAGCATTTATCACATCCAATAAAAGTTGATCAGATACATCTTTGTCCATGCTAATTATTCCATCTTTGACCGTATTTCTGGCCACAGGCAACTCATTAATACGTTTAATTATTTGACCTTTATTCTGAAAATCTTCAAATAAATAATCTGAGCAGTTTATAAAAGCTTCTTTTAAATAATCACCATCAGAAAATGGTTTTTCTTGTTGAGCAATGGTAGATGATAATTGAAAACTAGCTGCTGTAATATTGCTGTTTGGTTTAAAAATTCATTTGAAAATCGCCTATTGTTGTTGCTGTTGGTGGTTTAATTGCCGCACAATAATTTCATTCCTTTCCTCATCTGACATTGAGCACAAATTTTTGTGGTTACTTTCAAAATGTCGCTTAATATTATAAAAGCGAGCAACAATGTCCACTTTGCAAATACAAGAAAAAGCTTCATTATTTCGTTTAATAACATCGTATTTCACAGTCCACTCTTGAAAATAACATTCCAGTTCCATTACCTTTGGAACTAGTTTTGGACGTTTTCCAGATTATGTACCGTTTTCTTTTATGCAACTTTCTAGTGTTGCTTCTGTTAGGCACAGCATAGAGTAAAACAGAAGGTTAGGTTAGGTTACGTTAGGTTAGGTTATCAAGAACTTACCTCTTAAAAAGTTGTTATAATCGACGGCGGTTGTATGACCAATCAAAAATAAATGATATGAAAAACGGTACACAAACTGGAAAAGGTCCCTAGTTTTTCGTTTTTTGTAGCCATTTTTTTATGGGTGATAATTTCTGCACTAATAATTTTGCGCGCACCATCAGTTGGTTGTCATACATACACGCACGTTTTTAAACGTATACTATACGCTTAAAAACGTTTCAATGTGTATCAGCTGTTTATTTCGGTCGGTTGTCATACATACACGCACGTTTTTAAACGTATACTATACGTTTAAAAACGTTTCAATGTGTATTAGCTGTTTATTTTGGTGGGAGAATAAAATAATTTTAAAACTAAGGCAGAAAATATTAAAAATTAAAGTTATATTTTATTTAAATAAGAGCTCGTGGATCATTAAAAATTACCTCGTGGGTTAGTACTTGACCCGCGGGTCAGTGGTTCGCCATCACTGCTCTGGAGTTTTCGTGGCGTCCGAGGAAGTCAAATCTCGTATAGCAAGCACTGCATTTAGTGTAGCCTTACGTTTGTTTACTGATGTCGGCTCAATTCTAAAATCGATGATGATCTCTGAAAGTGAATAAACGAAACTTTGCAAATGTCTGTGAACACTACTTATAAGTGATGTGGTGCCAAAACTGCAGAAATGCTAAAGAAAAAACCCACGACTGTTGCAACACACTTTATAAGATGGCTGGTCGTTGATCGTTGTTTCTTATGTACGAACATAAAGGGCAATTTTGTCTGCTATTTATTCTTACTCATCGTCGGAGTTTCGATTAGGTTAAATTTTTCAAGTAAACTTCTTCATAATTTTCTGCCTTATCGTAAGAACTTGTGATTATTATCTTTTTAGGTAAAGTAAATGAAGTTATGAAGTAAATTATGTCAAAACCTACCTATTATCTACAGTCAGTCCACTCTCGCACTGTAACATGTAAATGATCTCGGACAAAAGATTTTGAACCGTGCAAACGCACGGTATACGCGGTCAGGTAGCTAACTGGTTAGAGGAATGGCTTCGTGCTAGAAGACAGAGGGTCGTTGTTAATGGTAGTGAATCGGGGTGGTTGGATGTAGGTAGCGGTGCCGCACAGGGTTCAGTGTTAGGCCCATTGCTATTCGTAATTTACATTAACGACATAGATGTAAGATTGACTAGTAACGTGTCAAAATTCGCGGACGATACTAAAATAGGCGGTAAGGTTGTTAACGAGGATAATAGAAACAGGCTCCAAGACGATGTAAATAGGATTATGGAGTGGACGGATAAATGGCAGATGCAATTTAACATACAAATGTAAAGTTTTGCATATAGGTTCTCGTAAAAATAATTATACATACACGATGGATGGTAGAGAGTTAGCGAGCGTTGACGAGGAAGTAGATTTAGGCGTACGCGTATCTAAGGATTTAAAAGTTAGGAACCAGTGCCTGGAGTCTTGCGCAAAAGCTAATAGGATGTTAGGCTTCATAGCGCGTAATTTCGAATTTAAATCGAAGAATATTATATTGCCCCTTTACAAGTCCCTAGTCAGGCCTCATTTAGAATATGCCGTTCAGTATTGGTGCCCGTATTTGCGTGAAGATATTGATAGATTAGAAAGGGTTCAGCGTCGCGCAACGAAACTAATTCCGTCATTGCGCAACAAGCCTTATGAAGATAGGATTAAAGAGTTAGACTTGCATTCACTCGAAACTAGGAGATTAAGGGGGAAGCTTAGTGAAGTTTCCAAAATCGTTAATAAAATCGATAACGTAAATTTTGATAAACTGTTCATTTCGATAATAGCAATACTCGTAATAACGGATTTAAGTTGCGTGGCAGATGTTTCATTACTAATATCGTTAAAAACTTCTTTACGTTTAAAGTAATTGATAAATGGAATAATCTTCCCGCGCCCGTCGTGAACTCTACCAACGTTAATATATTTATGAACCGTTTAGATAGGCATTTTAAAAATATTAACGTTGTTTAAAATAAAAAAAAAATTGGGAACAGGAGTTCTGAGGGTGGTGGTCGAGGATGAGTCTGTTGACGATTAATGCCAGCTTGTGACATGTCAGCGTGTGATACCAGTAATAAAATTATTATTAAAAAAAATTAGACTAACACGAACGTAGATGTAGCTCGTAGCGTAAACTAACCCACTTTTTGTTATACTTTACCTACCTTTTTTTTTTTCTTATCCTCTCCTTGCATGTCTGTAGTTTGCATGGTATGACTGAGTTAAGACTGTGTTTGCATGGTTTGTAAGCGTTCTTATTTTACTTCTTTTCATCTTTCACCCCTTTCCTATTCTCTTCGATTATTTTTCCGACTTGTCGGCAGTGGCCGGCGGATGATGATTGGGAGTCTTTTTTCTCTTTTTCTGAATGAATGTTAACCCACGAATGATAGGTTTTGCTACTTACTTAACCCCTTATTCTCCTCTTTTAACCCCTTCTCTTTCCTTCCTCTCGGGCTAACTTAGAGTGGATCTTAGGGTCTTTGTTAGCCTTAACTTCTGTAGATCTGTAGATCTTCCTTTACTGTTATCGAGAAGTTACTTCTTGCAAGCTTCAAAAGCTGGAACCAAATAATAACCAAATGATTTCCATCTCAAACGACCTGCGATGACTTTAACACGGTACGTCGTAACACCGCTTCCAGTCGATCAGCGAAGTTAATCGACATTGGTTGTGGGTTATAGTTGGATTGGGGACCGTATTCCGCGTCCAGCTTATGTAGCGACCTGTTGTTCGAATACTACGTAAAGCCGTAGATCTTCTCCACCACGTGACCTTAGATGTTGGGAAGAAGGTTAAACAACCCGATCATTACATGACTGACAACCCAATAAAAATAAAAGAAACTTGCTTTAAAACGTTTTGTGCAACCCCAAATTAAATTTTAATTGATTTTATAGTTAAATTTTTACCGTTTTTAGTATGTTTATATAAATTTGTAAAGTGCTTATTTTATTTTAGATATCCCATCGTTCACTGTGTTAATTTATTTATTTGTTGGGTTCAAAATCCCAGCTGAGCCGTGAACGGCCAAATTCTAAAGGGCCAGTTCTACCTACAGCCCAAGTTAGGCTAAAATTAAAACTTACGGATTTGAGATCCTATTAGGTCCTACCTCAGGGTTGCTGACTCGATGCGGGCCTACCTTAGACCTTAGTTACATGAATTTAATATAAACAAAAGGGGTACTATTTATGGTCTTCTTTCTCAACCTTGCAACAACAACGCAACCTGGACTATTGCACGATGCAACAATCTTGTATCTAAACAACCAAACTGAATTGCAAGAGAGCTCTCTAACAGACCACACCCTGTACGTACGACATCCCACAAACGAGTAGAAAGAACGCGCAGTGCCCCAAAATGATGCCAACAGTGTGACCAAACAATGATGCCACAAGAGCTCAAAAATGCTAGCTCTAAATTAAGTTAATTTTTCACTAACCTTACAATTATGAGATGGATATATATACACCTTAACTTAATATATACAAGCAATGCTGCATCAATCAGCTTAGTCATCATATCGCCTTGGGACAACAATGGTTCTTCCTCTTCTAGATTTTCTAACACTCCCCACCGAAGAGGCATTGTTGTCATTACCTTCTGCAAGGTTAGCCAAGCCTTCTCCATGAGGCTGTAACTCAAATGTTTCATCTTGACTATCTGTGTTTTTGCTGATTTCTAAAGCATAGAGTTTTTGTATAGGTCTCTTTAACTTTCCTCCTGAAGTCTTTACCAGTGCAGACCTAACTAAATTGTCTTTGCCAACAAACAACTCTTCAATTATGCCAAGCTTCCAGCATTGCCTTGGTCTTTCATCCCCAATCATTACCACTTCTCCCACCTTGATACAATTTGCATTGGAGCCCTTTACCTTGCCTGATGGGTAATAATTGAGTTCTGGCAAGTATTCCATCTGCCACCTCTTCCATAACTGATCTTGTAGCTCTTCAAGGTACCTGAACGTCTGGTTAACTCTCCTTGAGTGCTCTGGATAGGCTGCAAGTCTTCTGGCACACTGGGGCTTGATGTTAATCGTTTACCACAAAGAAATGATTTGGTGTCAATGGCTCTGCATCCTGCATACTGTTGTAAACAAAAGTGATAGGCCTACTGTTCACCATTGCTTCTACTTCACATAAAACAGTGCAGAATTCTTCTTTGCTCAAATGAACATTAGCTAAAAGTTTCTTTAATGGACACTTTACACTTCTCACTAGCCTTTCCCAAAATCCTCCCCACCATGGTGCTCTCTCAACAATAAACTCCCACTGTACCCCTTGGTGTGAGAAGTAGGATTGGAATCTTTCCTCTTTTAGCAAGGACCAAATTTCTTGGAGTTCCTTTGCAGCCTTTTTGAAGGTTTTTGCATTATCCGATATGATTTTATTTGGGAAACCCCTTCTCTTCACAAACCTTTTAAAGGCCAAAAGAAATACATCACTACTTTAAGTTGCTTACCAACTCCAAATGGATTGCTCTGGTGGTAGCACATGTGAAAAGACATATATAACCTTTGTTAGACTCCCCTTGCTCATACACATAGACTGGACCTGCAAAGTCTACTCCCACTACATCAAATGGGGCAGTATAGACACACCGTTCTCTTGGAAGTGGAGCCACCTTTTCATAATAAGGCTTTGCACTCCAACGCTTGCAAACCACACATTTATGCAAGACCTTTTTTACTACTTGTCTAATTTTGGGAATCCAAAACTGTTGTCTGATCTCTATTATCACTTCTCTAACTCCAGCATGTAACAGCTTATGATGAGTATCCAGGATCAAAAGGTCCACAAAGTGCCCCCCAGAAGGTAGCAAGATTGGATGTCTTTTCTCCTCTGGAAGCCCAGAAAACTGTAGTCTACCTCCTACTCTCAATAAATCCTGATCTAAAAACACATCCAAACCCTTGAGAGCAGAATGTATTGGTAGAACCTGTAATGGATGGCTGGTGAGCAATTCCCTCTCTTCACCAAATTTTTCCTTCTGCACATATACCACCCAGTATTTTCTGGCTTGCTGAATCTCATTACTGCTCAGAATTCCTTCCCTTCTTGTTTCTCCCTTAATGTTGTTGGTAATCTATATACCCATGCTGTCACTCTTAAACAATCTTTTCAGACTGCTAATGTCCTCAAGCCTCAATATGGGGTCCTGCTGCATAACTTGACAACTGTTCACAGCGCATTTTCTCACCTCACTCACCCATGCTTCTTCAGCCTGGCATTCTCCTACAATAGGCTGATTAGAAGGCCAGTTTCACTTCCAAGTTTTAGCCACTCTGGCCCATTCCACCAAAAACTTGACTGTGCAAGATCTTTCACTGAAATTCCTCGTGTTGGTAAATCAGCGGGGTTTTGGGTGCCTGGACAATGCTTCCATTGCTTGGGATCTGTGTGCGCTTGAATTTCCTCCACCCTATTGGCAACAAATGGTTTCCATTTCCTTGCCTGGCTTCTTAACCAGTGCCAACTATAGTGGAGTCTGTCCAATAATAGCTTGGAATTTCAGAGAGGGCCAAAGACTTTTGCACTATAACTGCAAGCCGACTAGCAATAACTGCACCCATCAATTCCAACCTTGGAACAGAAAGCCTTTTCAAAGGTGCTACTCACTCTGCTCTTGCAGCAACCAACCTGCAACTTACTTCCTCTTGCAATGCGCCTCTTATATAAATACAAGTTGCATAGGCTTCCTCACTTCCATCACAAAAGATGTGCAGCTCCAAATTGTCTGGACTATTGTTCAACTCTCCAAAGTACCATCTTGGGATTTCAATGTCTCCAAGATGTGCCAATTCTTTGAACCAATATTTCCACCTTACCACCATATGATCAGGTAACTCTTGGTCCCAACCAAGTCCAATTTCCCAGAGGCTCTGAAACCAAATTTTTGACTTTATCACAAATGGAGCCAGGAATCCAAGAGGATCAAAGACCTTTGAAGCCAAACTAAGAGCTGTACGTTTTGTCCACCTTGTCTCATTCTCAGCCAGCTCTACTAAAGATTTCCCATTGAAGGTAACAAATCATCATCTTGCTGCCAAACAATGCCTAGCACCTTTGCGTCTATTGCCCACAACTCCTTAATACCAGAATCCTCAATACTTTCTGCTGCATCAGGTACTACACAGGAATGACTCATAAACTCTTGTAATTGCGAATGATTGGTCTGTCATTTTCTAAGCTCCATGCCAGCCTCCCTCATTATAGCTCTAGCCTCCATGAATATCTGTTTAGCCATTTCTGTATTATCCACGGAACACAGCAAATCATCAACATAAAAATTTTTCCTTATGTGTTCAATAGTGTTAGGATAGACTTCAGAATATTTCTAAAATGGTACTGCATAGTAGCTGCCAACAGAAATGGACTAGAGCTGAGGCCAAACAACACTGACTTCATTCTATATGCTTGAACCTTAGGTTCATTTTCCAACAAGTCTTTCGTATCCACCCACAGATACCTTACTGCATCTCTGTCCTCTGGTTTTAACTTTATCCGCAAAAAGGCTTGCTTCACATCTGCAGTCAATGCTACTCTACCAAACCTGAATCTCAGTAACAAGGAAATAAATCTGCATTTAAATTTGGCCCAGCATCCATCCAAACAGTCATTCAAGGACACACCACCTTTGTCCTTGGCTGAGCCATCAAAAACTACCCTCAGTTTGGTGGTAGTTTTGTCTCGCCGTACCACTGCATGGTGTGGCAGATAATGTTCCTCCTGGCTCACCCTCACCTTGCACTCTTTCAGCATAGCCCTCCCTTACATAACTTAGGATGACCTCATTGTATTCAATTAACAACTCCTCATTTTTTCTTAGCCTGTACAATGAAGTCTCCAACCTCCGATTAGCTAGCTGAAGGTTTGAACCAGGTTTGCAAGAATCCTTCCATGGTAGGCCAACTTCATAGCAACCATCTCTAAACCCAATCCCTTTTTCAAATTGCTCTAAAACATCATTGTTCACTGTACTTGACTGTTTGTCTTTTATGCCAATGGATTCAAGTTCCCAAAACGCTTTCAAATGCCTTTCCAAACCATGGCTGTTCTCCTCAATCTTAACAAAAAGAGCCTTAATTTCCATTTCATTGCAATAGCTACCATGTAGCATCCAGCCTAGCTTACTTTCAATAGCTACTGGGCCTTGAGAAGTACGGACAATATTACCAGTGATGAAGTCCCAATAATAGTCAGCTCCAATCAAAAGACTAATATTTTTTGTTCCTTCAAACGTATTATTGCCCAAATTAATTCCTTTAACTTGCAATTCTTGGACACATGCCATATCTAAACAAGTAGTGACTGGAGCACAAAGTTCCTCAATCTCTACAGCTTGGACCTTGATAGTGGACTTTGCGGTAACAAACCCCTTAACCAAAACTTCTACCTTCTTAAATTTGGTTCGGTTTTGAACGGAACCCCCAAACCCAAAATTCTTAAATTTTCCCTCTTAAGTTCTTTAACCCTCCTCTAACGCCGACTGAGTCGAATACTTAGCGTTTCAAATACACGCATTTAGACTTAACCCTACAAAAAACGTTCGCCGTTAAAGAGTTAAACTTCAATTTTCTGGAAATTCTGGTCTTAATAAAACTACACTGGCTACCACTATCAAACAACACTCTTACAGTAGCTTCTCCCTCATTCCCAATTAATAAGGCTGCAGTTGTTTGCAATAATCCCCCTTTACTTTTACTACTCCCTTGCATAGCAGTGGCATGTGCCACTGATGTCTCTACTTCTGGGGTAGGCCTACTAGGAGTGTTTTCACACAATAATGGCTGATGCCTACCATGACATTTTTTGCACAAAATTTTAAACTTACAAAACCTTGCTCTATGACCTTTCAAAAAACATTTAAAACATGCTGTGGACTTAGTTACCCTGTCCTTTCTCTCCTCAAGGGGTAAAGCCTCAGCCACCTCACATTTATATGACTTGTGGTTGCCTTCGCAAAAATATGCATTCCTTGATTCCCTTTAATTTATTCTCAGAGGATGCATGTACAGCTGACACTGTACCTGGGCTATTCCTTTTTGTGGAAACTTTGGTGCTGTGCCTGCCTTTGTCCCCTTGTTTACCATCCCACTGTGCAAACTCAACTCCCTCTCGTCTTGCTAATTCTGTGCCTAAAAGACTTAACATCTGCTGAAGGGGGATGTACACATGTTCTGCAGAGTGTCCCCTACTTAATTCAAGCAAAATTGAGCTAGGCAATTTAGACTCCACTGTAGGAACCAACATTATACCATACCTTTCCATTCCTACACCCAAGTTGTCCCAGGGACCTAGTTCTAATTTCAAATTCATCATATAACTGCCGTAACTCCTTGACACTATTAGGATTATTAACAGGAGGTATAGCTAAAAGTGCACGGAGGTGGCTTTTAATTAAGATCTCTGGCTTACCAAACCGTTTCTTTAATATATCCCAAGCCACATTATAATTAGCCTCTGTTAATGCTAATCCTGCTATAGTCTTTGCTGCCTCCCTTCCAAGAGGGACCGCAAATAATTAAACTTCTCTACGGCACTTAACACTTTACTAGAATGAACTGCTGATTGAAAACTGTCTGCCCATCCTTGCCATTCCTGAATACTCCCAGAAAATGTTTTGAGTACAAGCCTCAGTAATTGAACTACAGATCTGTTAACCTTAACTTCACAAACATCATTTGTTGAGTGTTGTGTTTCATTATTAGACCTGGTCTCTAACTGTACTGAGCTGCTCAGCTCTTTTGCTCGGAGGCCTACTTTAATTATATCATCAATAATCTCTTCAAAGTAAATTATGTTATTTTCTATTTCATCCTCTTCTATAAGAGCCTCAATTTTAACATTTACCTCACTTAGAGCAACCTTTTTAGTTTCTAATATGGAAAGCTGCGCTGTCACTAAGCGTAAATCCTCTTGCTCTATGGCAGAATCTATAGTGGCAATGACCTTTGTAATTAGACCTTTGTAGGCGCTTCTCCTTTTTATAAATTTGTTCAATTCAGATGCATTCATCTTCAATGCAAACAACAATTGGGCTCAATGCCAAATAAGCTGAATTGGCAGAAATACTTAACCGAACTGATCAAACCGCAAATTTTACTTTCAAATAAACTGAATTGCTAGGTGGGGTACTAACCAACACCAGTATGGAATACCAAATTTTCCACCCAAGTAACTGGCGCACTGGTCTGCAACCTTCGCCTACGAACAACAAATTAACCAAACTGGTAAATGTAGGCCAAAAACAACGACAGACAAGTGGCCAAGTTTCGCAATTGGGCAACCAAACTTTCTACCCTGGGACCTTAATTCAATAATAACCCAAAATTAACCAAACCGGTAAATGTAGGCCAAAACAACGACAGACGACTGGCCAAGTTTAGCAATTGGGCGACCAAACTTTCTACCCTGGGACCTTAATTCAATAATAACCCAAAATTAACCAAACCGGTAAAATGTAGGCCAAAAAACGACAGACGACTGGCCAAGTTTCGCAATTGGGCAACCAAACTTTCTACCCTGGGACCTTAATTCAATAATAACCCAAATTAACCAAACCGATAAAATGTAGGCCAAAACGACGACAGACGACTGGCCAAGTTTAGCAATTGGGCGACCAAACTTCTCTCTACCCTGGGACCTTAATTCAATAATAACCCAAAATTAACCAAACCGGTAAAATGTAGGCCAAAACAACGACAGACGACTGGCCAAGTTTCGCAATTGGGCGACCAAACTTTTTACCCTGGGACCTTAATTCAATAATACTCAACCCGTCTAGGCCTAACTTGGGCTACAATTTGCACAATCAGAACTTTGCCGAAAAATAGTCACTGACTCAGTCTTGAGGTAGAATCCGGTTCTGAAGGACCATGTTATTTTATTTATTTGTTGGGTTCAAAATCCCAGCTGAGCCGTGAACGGCCAAATTCTAAAGGGCCAGTTCTACCTGAAGCCCAAGTTAAGCTAAATTAAACTTACGGATTTGAGATCCTATTAGGTCCTACCTCAGGGTTGCTGACTCGATGCGGGCCTACCTTAGACCTTAGTTACATGAATTTAATATAAACAAAAGGGGTACTATTTATGGTCTTCTTTCTCAACCTTGCAACAACAACGCAACCTGGACTATTGCACGATGCAACAATCTTGTATCTAAACAACCAAACTGAATTGCAAGAGAGTCTCTAACAGACCACACCCTGTACGTACGACATCCCACAAACGAGTAGAAAGAACGCGCAGCGCCCCAAAATGATGCCAACAGTGTGACCAAACAATGATGCCACAAGAGCTCAAAAATGCTAGCTCTAAATTAAGTTAATTTTTCACTAACCTTACAATTATGAAATGGATATATATACACCTTAACTTAATATATACAAGCAATGCTGCATCAATCAGCTTAGTCATCATATCGCCTTGGGACAACAATGGTTCTTCCTCTTCTAGATTTTCTAACACACTGAAGATAAGGAAAATTTCCCGAAACATCTTGTCTTATTCATAGATTATTTGAAATTCATAGATATTATGTTGAGAATAAAATAAAAGTTTCTTAAAAATATATATATATATATATATATATATATATACAGTATATAGGATAAAACGAAGACGTAGAGCAAAAAAGTCATTATATTTGGCTGCAGCCGACGTTTCGGGCAACTCTACCCATTTTCAAGGCCTAATAAATAAAAGCTAAAATTAATACATGACAAAAATATATGAATGTCGAGAACTAAAACTAATTTAAAGTACAAAATTAAACCTGTTCAAGAAAAAAATTAAAATTGCAAAGCAAAAAACAGGCATAAGCCAAAATCAAATAAAAAATAAAGTTATATAAATGACAAATATAAGAATGATAAAAATAAAAACTTAAAACTAAAAACATTCAAACGTAAAAGAGTTAAAAAACTTTACTAATAAAAAGTTAAACGAAAAACCACAAGAGTAAACCAAACATACCATGCTCACTTGACAGCCACAAAAAACTGAGGCGAAAAAGGAGACAGGGTCACAAGGGAAAAATTTTTTTTAGTATGTAGGTATTCTAATTAATATAAAGGGGGTAACAGCTAGAATCAATATTTAAACTGGAGTTCAAAAATTTAATACACAAAGATCCGTAAATACGGAGGGAGGACGGGCATTTTAATGATTTAAGAATTTTAAAATTGTTAACAGAAATGTCAACCTTACACTTGATAGAATGATTTCTAATAGCAGACTGTTCCTTTTTCGATAAAACTTTCCCTGTCCTATGGCTAATACCCATATGGGAGCAAAATCTCGCCTGCAAGGAACGAACTGTACTGCCAACGTAGTTCCCTTGGGAACACCCAGGGCAGGTAAACAAATAAACAACAGAACAGCTCATCGCAGGGGGGATTTTGTCCTTACATCGGAAAAAACATCCAAGGGTATTATTATTTACAAAAGCAACCTTAAAATCAGTGTGAAAATAAAATTTCCTCACAACACTCAACAATTGCTTTTTCACAAAAGTGTTAAAATGGAAGAGATCAGGTAAAACAAGATATTTACATTTCTTAGGAACATCATACGTTGGGATAAGGTTGGGGGAATATACATTATTAAGAAATTTACCAAAAACACCTCCTACAACATCCCGTGGAAAACCATTCTCAAAGAAAAAATCAGTAAGGAATTCAAACTCATTATGAAGCAGAGCAAAGTTCGAGCAAATATTATAAGCTCTATGCACCAAAGTGCGAATGGAACTTAATTTGTAATTAAAATCGCAAAAACTATAAAAATTAAAACCGAAACCCGTAA
This sequence comes from Bathynomus jamesi, assembly GCA_023014485.1. Classification (NCBI taxonomy): domain Eukaryota; kingdom Metazoa; phylum Arthropoda; class Malacostraca; order Isopoda; family Cirolanidae; genus Bathynomus; species Bathynomus jamesi. The sequence continues at coordinate 7,827 of JAJOZX010000257.1, read as the reverse complement.
ACGTAGGCTTCGGGTATGTAGGAGTTAAACGGTCGAGCCAGATTTGGAGACCAAAACATCAAGGAAAGGAATAGAACCTTCAACTTCCTTTTCCTGCGTAAATACAATGTTCTTATGCAGTGTGTTCAGAAAACTTAAAAAAGTTATTCTTGACTACCAAATTCAAAAGCTGCTCAAACTGTGCTCTGCCAAAGCCGTTAAAAAGTGAGTCCGGCTGTGGAAAAGCTTTATTCAAAATAATTGCAATGGTCTCATCCAAGGGGACATTTGTAAAGGGGGAAGATACATCGAAACTTGTCATAAACAAAGAATTCATATCAAACTTCTTAATTTCCGACGCAAAGGAAAAACTATCTTTAACACTGCACGAGTTCACGGTAAATGATGGTAACAGTGGGACAAGAAATTTGGCAAGTTTGTAATTAGCCAAAGGATAAGACGCTAAAATTGGGCGCAATGGAACACCGACTTTATGAACCTTAGGTAGACCATACATAAAGCCCAAATAAGAGCCTGAAACGTACAATTCATCATAGGTGGAGGAGTTAATAGCACATTCCTGTTTAAGCTTAAGCAAAACACGGTTAACCTTGTCTTCCAATCGCTAAGGTAGATGAACAGCTCCTAAAATTATTCAGCGATTGGAAGACAAGGCTCTTATTTGGGCCTTATGTATGGTCTGCCTAAGGTTCATAAAGTCGGTGTTCCATTGCGCCCAATTTTAGCGTCTTATCCTTTGGCTAATTACAAACTTGCCAAATTTCTTGTCCCACTGTTATCATCATTTACCGTGAACTCGTACAGTGTTAAAGATAGTTTTTCTGTTGCGTCGGAAATTAAGAAGTTTGATATGAATTCTTTGTTTATGACAAGTTTCGATGTATCTTCCCTCTTTACAAATGTCCCCTTGGATGAGACCATTGCAATTATTTTGAATAAAGCTTTTCCACAGCCGGACTCACTTTTTAACGGCTTTGGCAGAGCACAGTTTGAGCAGCTTTTGAATTTGACAGTAAGGATAACTTTTTTAGTTTTCAAGGGGTAGTTTACCGTCAGCTGGATGGAGTGGGGATGGGGAGCCCCTTGAATCCAGTTTTTGCGAATATTTTCATGTCGCATCTTGAGGAAAGGGCCTTCTGTGAGTGCCCCCCTCACCTTAAGCCCAAATTGTACAGACGTTATGTTCATGATACGTTTGCTTTATTCCAAACAGATAATCAATCAGTTCAGTTTCTAAGTTTTCTGAACACACTGCATAAGAACATTGTATTTACGCAGGAAAAGGAAGTTGAAGGTTCTATTCCTTTCCTTGATGTTTTGGTCTCCAAATCTGGCTCGACCGTTTTAACTTCTACATACCGGAAGCCTACGTTTACGGGTTTCGGTTTTAATTTTTATGGTTTTTGCGATTTTAATTACAAATTAAGTTCCATTCGCACTTTGGTGCAAGAGCTTATATTTGCTCGAACTTTGCTCTGCTTCATAATGTGCTTGAATTCCTAACTGATTTTTTCTTTGAGAATGGTTTTCCACGGGATCTTGTAGGAGGTATTATTGGTAAATTTCTTAATAATGTATATTCCCCCATCCTTATCTCAACGTATGATATTCCTAAGAATTGTAAATATCTTGTTTTACCTGATCTCTTCCATTTTAACACTTTTGTGAAAAAGCAATTGTTGAGTGTTGGGAGGAAATTTTATTTTCACACTGATTTTAAGGTTGCTTTTGTAAATAATAATACCCTTGGATGTTTTTTCCGATGTAAGGACAAAATTCCCCCTGCGATGAGCTGTTCTGTTGTTTATTTGTTTACCTGCCCTGGGTGTTCCCAAGGGAACTACGTTGGCAGTACAGTTCGTTTCTTGCAGGCGAGATTTTGCTCCCATATGGGTATTAGCCATAGGACAGGGAAAGTTTTATCGAAAAAGGAACAGTCTGCTATTAGAAATCATTCTATCAAGTGTAAGGTTGACATTTCTGTTAACAATTTTAAAATTCTTAAATCATTAAAATGCCCGTCCTCCCTCCGTATTTACGGATCTTTGTGTATTAAATTTTTGAACTCCAGTTTAAATATTGATTCTAGCTGTTACCCCCTTCATATTAATTAGAATACCTACATACTAAAAATTTTTGGTGCTACTATAGCGTGATTCCTACCTCGATTCGGCGGTCTACCTTTTAATTATAGCTTCTTACCTTGTTTACTAATTGCTTGTTTACATTCCAATGTCCATCGCCCTTGACGATTGGTTAGGTTTAGTCATGATATTTTCGTTAGTTTTAACGAAAATATCGTGACTAAACCTAACCAATCGTAGGTAGACCACATACTATTGTAGCACCGAAACTATTTTTTAAATAAATAAAATTGAATAATAAATAGCATTTTATATTTATTATATTTTCATTTATACCTTGGATAGGAATCACACTCTACAGTACTGTAGTTTCGAACCAAAACGGGTAGGAATCACCCTATAGTATCGAAGTCACCGGTAGGAATCACGTTATAGTAGCACCAAATTTTTTTCCCTTGTGACCCTGTCTCCTTTTCGCCTCAGTTTTTTGTGGCTGTCAAGTGAGCATGGTATGTTTGGTTTACTCTTGTAGTTTCTCGTTTAACTTTTAATTCCGTTTAACTTTTTATTAGTAGAGTTTTTTAACTATTTTACGTTTGAATGTTTTTAGTTTTAAGTTTTTATTTTTATCATTCTTATATTTGTCATTTATATAATTTTTATTTTTTATTTGATTTTGGCTTATGCCTGTTTTCTGCTTTGTAATTTTAATTTTTATTCTTGAACAGTTTTAATTTTGTACTTTAAATTAGTTTTAGTTCTCAACATTCATATATTTTTGTTATGTATTAATTTTAGCTTTTATTTATTAGGCCTTGAAAATGGGTAGAGTTGCCCGAAACGTCGGCTGCAGCCAAATATAATGACTTTTTTGCTCTACGTCTTCGTTTTTATCCAAAATGTAAAACTCTGTCTCCTTAAGAGGGATCCTATCTCATATATATATATATATATATATATATATATATATAATACAGTATACAGGTATACCCCGCTAACGCGAATTAGAGGTTACGCAGTTGATTAATTAAAGACCTACCTCATAATAAAGCGGAAACACACTCGAGGTTACGCGGTTCGAGAATTCTCAAGTCTATCCGCGCGAACATTCGAGAACATTCTCAAGGATTTCATTTCACCCAAAATATTGAGAAGACCACAGAAGACTGCTTTATTATCTAAAGAGGTTGAAGAGCTCTTAGAATCCCATCACGAAAAACTATCAGATGAAGAGTTGAAGGAATTGGATAAGCTCAATAAAAAATAAAAAAGAGGATGCTGAATCCGAAGAAATTCTGTCGCCAACTCGAGTCCTGACTTCGAAGGCTCTATCAGAATCCTTCAAGCATATTGAGATAGCCTTGTCCATTCTAGGTGAACACGATTCTGATGTGAAAAGGTTCTCAAAGGTTGCCAGGAATGTCAGGCATTCAATTCAATGCTACAAAGAGCTTCATGCTCAGAAAGTTCGGAACGCGAAACAAGTTTCCATAACTCGGTTTTTTCCATTAAATGCACCTTCAACATCCCTTCCAACGCCTCCAACAACCTTTGAGCCTAAACTCCATCTTCAAGTCTCCATTTATTCGTGCTTTAGCGCCTTTGTCACTTTCCCCTTTAGTTTATGTTAGTACATACATACTTATTTGTTGTTGTTGTTGGTTAGCCGATCAGTCCACCCTGATCGAGCAAGCCGGCGGCACGCAGGTAACCGATCGCCCTCTCCGGAGTGGACCAGAGGTTCAGCGCACTAGTGATGTTGTGTTGTGTTCTATGTTGTGCTAGAGCGGTACAGTCTGTCATAATGTGTTCAATTGTTTGTGGTGTGTCCTGGCACAGGTGGCAGGTGTCGTCTGTGGAGTTGTCAATGAGTGGCGGCTTCGCACCTAGAACCGCATTCGAACCGAGTCGTGTCACTGCTTTGTGGGTTAGGTGTGTGTGTGTGTGTGTGTGTGTGTGTGTGTGTGTGTGTATGTGTTTTCTTTCTGTACTGTGTGATGTCTATGGGGCGTGGTATAGAATGTAGTATTTGGTTATAATCAGTGGTGTAGTGCTAAATAAAGAAGTGAGGGAACGCATTTTGAAAGTGTTACTCCGATGCGGGTGGGACAATGGCGAGCGCGGCGAGCCCATACAGCTGGGGGTCCGGGGGCACTGTAAGCCCCCCGGGAAATCTTTTGAAATCTGACCAATTTCAGGGATATTTTGAGGTCATATGCACTGGATATTAGGATATATTCCAAGGTTGAAGATGCAGTATTTCCAGTGTCATTAGATATACGACATCCAGTACGATCAATAAAAATAGCTAACAACTGGAATGATTAACTAAAAAAAAGTTAACTGGTACGCCATGGTGACTGTTTCATCAGATCTTTATAGGCTAGCATTGCCTCAGTCGAAGCTAAAAGAAATGAAACAGTTAATGATTCTTTCTCATATTTCTTCTAGGGGTGGGAATTAAAATTTCATGACGTTAGAGATTTGTAAGTTCGGATTTATTTGAAAGAGTGAGGGAACGCCGTTCCGTTTACCAAAAAAAGTAAGGGAACGCCGTTCCCACGCGTTCCCACAGCACTACACCACTGGTTATAATGTCTCTCTGGTGTTACGTTCATGGTGCGAGGTGTTGGGTCATGATTGTACATGTAGTGGCAAGGGTGTTGTGGGTTAGTTGTCGCTGCTGCCATGAATTGCGTTCCTCTCATGTCTAAATATTCCCTAACTTTCAGTATTTTTGTTTCTGTGTGCAGGTGTTCTATTGGTGTTGTTTGAGTACATCCTGTAATGATACGAAGTGCGTTGTTTTGTATTGTTTGTAAGGTGTTTACGTGTGTATTTGAGATAATGGGTGCCCAGCATGGGCTAGCATAGTCGATAACTGAGCGAATATATTGTTTGTATATGAGTGATGTTGTTTCCTGCTGGTGTCCAAAGTTTGTGCCTGTTAGTACCCTAAGCGTGTTAAGTCTTGAGTACATTTGTTTTTAATGTCCTGAATGTGATTTGCAAAAGATAATGATGTGTTGTATGTGACCCCAAGTATTTTGGTCCTGTGAGTGTGTGGAATGTTGATGTTGTTTAGTGTAAGCTGTGGAGTTATCTGGCGTTCTTTTGTATTGCTTGTTAGCAAGGTGATGGTTGATTTTGTGGGCGCTACTTTGAGTCTATTGTGTGTGAGCCAGTCTTGTATACTGTTTATGTATGTTTGTAGGTTATTTGTAGCGGTGCTGGTGAGAGAACAGAGCCTTGATGGACCCCATTCGGAAAAACTTGTTTTTGGATGATTTGCCCTTAAATGTGACATGTGAGTATCTTCTTGAAAGACAGATGCTCAGCCACCTTTTGGTGTTATTGTGTGTGTTCGTGTTGAGTATTTTGTTTATGAAAGGGAAGAGTGGGATAGCATCAAATGCTTTACTAATGTACTAATGTCTATTTTTGCTCATAGTGTACGTTAGGGTGGTCCAAAATAGTATGGTAAAAGTTTAAATTTTAAAATGTCAATCTAATCAAGGCTGCTCTTGTTACACAATGCAATAGTAACACACACACAAAAGTTTGAGCAAATTGGAGCAGATTTAGAGGTCGCTACAAATTGAACATTTTTCATACTAAAATTATATTGGTTTGGGTAATTCCTTGTGTATGTGTGTAAGTATGTGTGCATATGTGCGAGTATGTGTGTGTAATGTATATACACACACACACACACACACACACACACACGCACACACATATATATATATATATATATATATATATATATATATATATATATATATATATATATATATATATATATATATATATTAATCTAGGTCACGAGAGATAGCTGCAAAGGATACACAATATACAAAATTCTACATGTACAAAACCCACATATTAATTCGTCTTGGGTTGAGTGATCTTGAATCAAGCAGTGACTTGATTCACCCTGAGTTTGCAGATTTTGACAAGCAATGGCTGGAAATGTGGGGGCCTCTTAATGTAGTGTGTATTAGGCAGCTGTATGATGTGGGTGAAACATTGATTTCGTGATAAAGCAGAAATAAACTTCGTATATGTGGACCGCATCGCAATCGTTGTTTCAGGAGGAGGAGAAGATAAACTACATGGTATTCCACTCATTCCTCACGGAACTGGACAAGCACAAGCTGATGTCTGCCTTAGGATGTTGGATGAGTGGGGCTTGAGAAACCAGTTGCAGGGTCTTGTATTTGATACAACAGCATCAAATACTGGGCTGATGTCTGGAGCTTATACCCTGATAGAGAGAGCTGTAGGTATCTCTCTGACGTGGATAGCATGTCGTCATCATGTATTTGGCTAACGTATTTTCTAGTATTCTTGAACTTTCGAAAGGACCACAAGTTTCATTGTTTAAGAGATTCATGGCACAATGGCCAGTTATCAATAAAGAAACCTTTATATCAGCAGGAATGGAACTTTTTGAGGGAAACTTTTGGGAACTTTGCTAAGAGATGATACAGTACCTCTCCGACGCTTTTCAGAACAGCAGCTTCTCAAGAGATGACTACAGTGAATTCCTCCATCTTTCTCTAATTTCCCTGGGAGGAAGTTTGCCTAAGAAGTACAACATTAGAGCTCCAGGAGCTCTTCATCAGGCTCGCTGGATGGCAAAAGCTAGGTTACAGTAAATATTGGCATGAAGCACCCTTGGCAGTGAGGGCCCCTTAAAACGACCTAGCTTTTCTAACAGTTATGGAGACTTATCCAAACAGGGTTTTGGCTGAAATTGCACTCAAGGCATTTAAGAGACATCTCTAGTACTTCTCGGAAGAGCTGATTGTACTGTCACTTTTTGACGATGGGTTGGACAACAAAGTAAAAGAAAATATGATTAAAAAACTTATCTCATCCTGCAAAAGCGAAAGGTCTGAAGCGCCTCGATTCAAAGCTGTTCAAAACAGCAAACCCATTGGAAACTTACGTCAGCGAGAAGACGGCTCAACATTTCGATGTACTGGATAAAAACGGAAAGAAGATTGCTCAAGAGTTTCTTTGGAAACCACCAAGTGATTGGCCAAGTAACGACAACTACGAGTTGTTGAAAGAAAGAGCATTGAAGATGAAGATTGTCAATGACTCTGCAGAGAGAGCGATTGCTCTTATTCAACAGTACAATACAACGCTTACCAAAGATGAGCAGCGAAAACAATTCCTTCTTCGCATTGTTGAGACCCATCGACGAACTTTTCCTTCCCATTCTAAAGCGTCTTTACAGAATTAAAAGCCATTTGCATGTTCTTTTGTCAAATTTAGTTATTTTTTCATTTAACAGAAAATTATTAATTTTGTAGCAACCTCTAAATAAAGGTAATCGGAATGAGCTCATTTTTTGTAGCAATTATCCTTTTATGATTTCAAACAAGGGCAGCCTTGAGGAAGTACAAAAATAAAACTTTTATTTCTTGGACCACCCTAGTGTACGTTGAGCTGGTCGTCTGGAGTTGATGCCATCCATGATGTGCTGCGTGAGGTTAGTAAGTAATGTTGTGGGTGAGTGGTGAGGTCTGAATCCATGTTGAGTAGGCGATAGTGGTATGTGTAGGTTGGTGATTTGTAAGATTAGTCTTTCTGTTAGTTTAGAAGGTGCGCATAGTAAAGTAATGGGTCTATAGGAAGCTGGTTCTGTTGGATTTTTGTTTGGTTTGAGAGTGTAATAATTTACCTTGTTTCCATATGTCAGGAATAATACAGTGTTGGTATGAATATGTGC
>JAJOZX010000256.1:1752500-1756181 GCA_023014485.1 Bathynomus jamesi | reverse complement strand
CTAAACGTTTTCGCAATAGCCTCTCACAATTAAAAAAAGATGGGGAGCTCCATATTACTAGGGCAGACAAGGCTAACACCATAGTTATTATGGACAAAGTGGACTACATCGGAAAGATGAACGAGCTTCTCCAGGACCCCGCCACATACAGCAAACTTAGGAAGAACCCGCAGGATGACGTCATCAAATCATTTAATAGTGGCTTGAAACGCATTCTCAAAGATCATAAAGACTTAATTCCGCTTTTCATGTCCACTTCACCTGCTCTGCCCTACCTTTACGGTCTTATTAAAACCCACAAACCTGGCAACCCTATGCGCCCTATTATTAGCTCGGTGGGCTCTATTACTTATAAACTCTCCAAATGGCTTGTCAAAGTCTTGTCCCCCATTCTCGGAACTATCTCTGATTCACATGTAAAAAATTCCATGGATCTTACTGAAAAATTGAATAATGCACGTACTGAAACTAACGATAGATTGCTCAGTTTTGATGTTTGTTCATTGTTTACAAAAGTGCCGATAGACGATATGCTTGACTTTCTCTCCCAAGAATTACATAAGTATGACCTGCCACTACCTTCACACATTGTTTTGGAACTTATTAAGCTTTGCATCAAAGACTGTAAATTCACTTTCAATAACGAGTATTATCAAGTTTTTGGATGGCCATGGGCAACCCCTTATCGCCCCTCCTCTCCAATATTTATATGGAGTTTTTCGAAATTACTTATATTCCGAGAATCCTGGGGGTTGGCATCCCGTGGTTGCGGTACGTCGACGATATTTTGTGTATCTGGCCATGAATCGTGACCTGGATAACTTCCTCCTTCAGTTAAATGATCAAGTCCCCTCCATTAAGTTTACTTTAGAAGTGGAACAAGACAATTCAATCCCATTTTTGGATGTGTGTGTACATAGGGAAAGCCCAGGTTTTAAGTTTAGTATCTATCGGAAAACAACAAACAATTTGTCCTACCTACACTTTTACTCGGGACATGACCCCTACTAAGAAGGCCATTTTTTCATCAATGTTTCTCCGCGCCCTTAGGATCGCCAGTCCGGAATACATCGATGCCGAATTGGAAAAAATCAACGGTATTGGAAGTGATTTGTGTTATCCATCTGCGTTTATGGAATCTTGTCTCAACAAGGCAAAACGAACTTTCTATCGTGTCAATAATAACACTCGTACTTTGTCAAAAAATATTTTAGTACTTCTATTTTTCCCGGGCTTTTTAGGCATTGCTAATGTACTTAAACTTTTGGATATTAATATAGTATTTTCATATAACAATATTGAAAAAATATCATAGTAAAAAATAGCCCTACCATAATTCAGGCATTATCTATAAAATTGGTTGTAAACAATGTGATTCCTTTACATAGGTCAGACGGGAAAGGATTTGCAACACACGTATAAAACAGCATCAATATTCCGTTAGAACAGGACAGTTGTCCAGTGCCCTTTTTGTCCATTTGTCAGAGTTAGCCCACTGTATTGATTGGAATAATGCTTCAGTTTTATTGCATTCTAGCAACATTGTTAATAGAAATATTCTTGAGTCTGCCATTATCCAACTTTCAAATAACTCAACATAAGCAAAGGTCTTTTTCAACTCGATCCTGTTATTTTGAATTCCTTCCAACAGATTTAGATAAGAAGGGTAGAACACTAAGTCTTTGGTAAACTTGTCTGCTACTTTATTAACTTTTATTTGCATTTTATTTTTATATATATCGAAACCTGACCATAGGCAGAGTGTTAAAACCCGGGCAGTTTTCCAATATAAATTTGTATTTTTATAATCCATTTGATCTTGTGCTAAAAATCGATATTATTCCTTACAAATCTGTACGCCACACTGATAATCCTTTAATTTTAATTTTTATTTTTACTTCTATGTTTATTGCATATATATATATATATATATATATATATATATATATATATGAAAAATTATTTCACGAAAGTGACACGTGAATAAGTATTTATGATGAATAAAAACCACGAAGGAAAAAAAACACAAAGGGGTGCTCAAGCGCTTTCGTCTAATGACATCCTCAGGAACACTGGAGTGAAAGGACAGATCAAGGCAATATATAGGTTACAAAAAAACATACATACATACATATTCATATATATAATACGTATATATATATATATATAATTATATATACATATTATTATAAGCATAGAAAAAATGTGGGAGGAGCAAACATTTATATGGGAGATTGACACTTTTAGCACTTTCACCGACATTCAATATAAATTCAAATGGCTTGTTTATGAAACAGGTCACAAAAGAATAAAGAAATAAAAATAAATATAAATATAAATTGAGAAAAAATTAATTACAAAATAGTGCCTTTGTGATATATATGTCACAGCCTAAATAATCATAAAGAAATAAACAGGCAAATAAAAAAAACCGCAAATATACATATATATATATATATATATATATATATATATATATATATATATATATATATATTATAAAAAGACACTTTAGCACTTTGGCCGACCTTCAATATAAATTCAAATGGCTTGTTTATGGAACAGGTCACAAAAGAATAAAAAATAAAAATAAATATAAATATTGTAAGTGGAGTCTACAAATTCAAGCTCAAAAGGGAAGTTTTTACAATCAATTTAATAGATGATGCCAAATTGATATATATGTCACAAAGAAATAAAGAAATAAACCAAAAAAAATAAAAAAAAATAATAAAAAATAATAATAATAATTGAAAGATAAATTTTAAGAGAGGCACACCAATTTATAAGGGAAAAATTACTACAGGTTTTTTAGTTATTGTCCGAATCAAGCATATTATAGTCACAAACGAATAAAAAAGTACAAGTAAATATAAATTGGAAAACAAAATGATGCCTAAATGATATATAAAGAACCATAAAATGTATATACAACATATATACGGTATATATACGAAATATAAACGCAATATATACAGAATATATATATATATATATATGCATAAGGGAAAAAAATGACCAGATTTGTTTTTATAATTATTGTCTGAAAAAACGGTAGGTCGCAAAAGCATAAAGAAATAAAAATAAATATAAATTGAAAAAATTACAAATAATACACCTACACATGTACACATGTATACCCGCATGACCAAATATATATACATATACACACATATATACAAACCACACACACACACATATATATATACACATACAAGCTTGACCTTCGCGAAATGAGAATCATCGCGCAGAACCTTTGTGAGGTTGTAAGGTAAGGTAAGGTACATTGCTAATGTACTTAAACTTTTGGATATCAGTGTAGTTTTTTTCATATAACAATATTGTGAAACATCATAGTAAAAAATAGCCCTACCAATAATTTAGGCATTATCTATAAAATTGGGTGTAAGCAATGTGATTCCTTTTACATAGGTCAGACAGGAAGGATTTGCAAACGCGTGTAAAACAGCATCAATATTCCGTTAGAACGGGACAGTTGTCCAGTGCCCTTTTTGTCCATTTGTCAGAGTTATCCCATTGTATTGATTGGAATAATGTTCAGTTTTGTTTCACTCTAGCAACATTGTTAATAGAAATATTCTTGAGTCGGCTATAATTCAACTTACAAATAACCTTAACATGAGTAAAGGTCTGTTTCAACTCGATCCCGTTGCTCTGAAT